>JAOTQR010076819.1:0-12716 GCA_025774065.1 Solanum ossicruentum
AAGCATGTTAAATTGAGAAAATATAATAGTTATTGGTCATATACGCTAAAGCGGGCCTTATTGTGGAGGTGCATTTTATACGCTAATCAATCCCAAGATTTACCCCATATTCGTCTATCTTATTGATTTGTCATGGTTTCCACAACCCTAGTTGTGGGTTTAACCTAGCATATTCAAGAGAGATAACCCACAATGATACAAAGAATTCGTAATAAAGAACTTACTAATGAAGAATCAATAATCCACGGGTCACAATCTCGAACAAGATAAGCAAAATCCCAAAGTTTAATGAGATTACAAGGTAAATAGTGTTCTCTTATGTTTTCTGTCTCTAGCCGTCCGAGACTCCTCATCACTGCCATCAGCACCAAGTGTGAGGCCACGATGGGCCTCACGATCCGTGTACACGAGCTGTGTATGTCCTTGTGTGCCCACACTTGGTTCCATTTTTCCTCTTGCCAAGGCCTCCTCCACGTGGCCTCCCATGGTCCGTGTGATGCTACATGGGTCGTGGAGGTCCCCTTACGCTCATCCTTTAGCTTGTTTTCATCCCTTTTTCTATGGTTCACCCATTTCTCCATGCCTTAGTCACTTTTCCTGAAACATAACAAAAACAAACATCAAAATAATAAATTTGCTTGAGAATGCACAAAAATCCTTTGTTTAAAGTGTTATAAGAGTCATATTTCTATGACTCATCAACACCCTCAACTTATATTGATTGCTTGTCCACAAGCAATAATGACTCAACCAAACAATGCATAAACACAAGTGCTCACTCAGACTATGGATCGCCCCACAATTTTCAATTCATATGCCCCGATAACAAGTTTAAGAGTGTGCTCACACCCCAAATAGACCCACAAAGATTAAAGCAAACATCATGCATGCATGGTCAGTCGCATATGATCAAGAATAAAGACACCCCAGTTGAGATAGCAACTAATTAATGCAAAGGATAGTGCCCTCACTACAAAGAAGTCTCACTCAGAACATAAGCATGTAGAATAGAAACTGGAATGTAGTCACTCACTCTCAGAAAGGACTTTCAGTGGACACTCACGTATCAATCATAAGCTTGCCTTTATTTTCACCACGTTAACTCTTGAATGACCTTTTTAGGATCACATTAGGACTTTTGAGGCTTGTAGCATAGGCTCGGGCTCAGGCTCGGGCTCGGGCTCGGTATATTTAGGAGTCAAGTGACTGAAAGGCCTCTCCCAGACACTTATTTTCAAGTGACTGAAAGGCCTCTCCCAGACACTTATTTTGACTCAGCCATTTTCATTTTGTTCTCCAACACTTATTGCCCCTATTTCTCCAACTTTCTATAGTACGGGAAAGGATTTCAGTGCTCATTTACTCATTTTTATTCTTTTCTTTTTCACTCATTAATTTTGCTCACGGTCACAACCCATTTCTTTTTCTCCTTTTATCACTTTATTCTTTTCCATGCTCATTTTTCTGTTCACCCTGCACTAGCCACCCTCAACTTAAGCCTTTGGCTTGGGTCAAGGTTCACAATATCTTTCTAAGGGACCAGGGCCAATATAAGCCACCCTCAACTTAGGCTTTTGACTTAGGCGGAGGTTCACAATGTCCTTGGAGAGACCAAGGCCAAAACAAAGATCAACAGATAGATTGGGGAAGTGGATTTGGGCGATTACAAGAAAAGGTCTATTTAGGCTCAACTTTGGGTTCAAGAGGGACAATTTCATTTGGTTGGTCAATTTTTGGCTAAGTGGCTAGTCAACAGCAACGACCTAAGATTACATCCTAATTCAGCCATTCAATTATTTCAGTGGGACTAACCAGGCAAGTTTTATCTCATAAGTGCGTCGACTGAATTATGCAAATAGCTCACGCACACATAGCACATCTTCTACACTAATTAGTATTAAACCACATAGACATGCTTCATTCATGAGAATGCCAACCATACACACACCATACTTACCAGCAATCATGCAATTTAGTCAGGATGAGATGCAAACACATATAACCTTAACATTGTCAACATGGGACATTACACAAATCAACACAAGGGCTACCCTAGACTTTTGTGAACACTTATATTTACACAAACATCACGACCTAAACATGCCGGTTCTACTAGATAATACACTTGAGAGAAAAGAAACATGGCAAGAAAATCACTCAAGTGGCAGGATGCCCCACCCCCTCCAAAAAGACAGTGTAGTATCCTCGCTACACCACAACTAGAATAAAAAAACAGCAAAGGGGGAAGAACATACTTGGGACACCCTAAGCGTCAGTTGTGTCGGTAGGACCAGACCCTTTTGGGGGCTCGCTATCATCATAGGTAGCACCAGGTCCAAAGGAGCTCCCGGAGGCCCCTGCCCTTGCCACTTCTGTGGTGCACCGCTCTCTTTCCTCCTGTTCTGCGGCTGCACGATGCTGGGCCCTCATGGCCTTGCCCATCTGCCTCTCCTCTTTTTGCGGGTCATGGGAAGGACTACTGGGTGGCCCCACGTCTCTTACCCTTGTCCTCCTTCCTGGGCTGATTAGTAGGTGGCGCAGGTGCATTAGATGTGATGGGTGGAACACCCATGTCTCATCCGAAACAGGCGCCATGGGAGCATTGAATAGGCTCATCCAAGATTCCGGAGGCGGGGCTGGTGCGGGGGCTGGTACTGCGCAGTCAGCTGAGCAATTTGGGCCTTCATGTCATTCACCGTCTGAACCAGATTCCTCATTTCTTGCTCGAACATACTTCCAAACATGTTATGGAAGTATCTTTCCAAAGTGTTAACTTGGCCCTGCAAGGTAGTGATTCGACTCAGAAGAACTTCGTTATGTTGGTCCACCGCTCGCTATGCGTGAGACTGGACCACGTGCGGATTCCTTTCTACTATCTGGTCTGCAAATGGCGTGTGTCTGCCACCATTCTGGCCAAAAACTCATAGGGCACATATGCATACCGTTGTTTTATCGGAGGGGATGCACCACTACCCTCGGGCCGCTCTGAAGCCTCGCCTGATGGTGGGGCGGTGGTGTAATCCTCAAATGGCAAGGGTTGTTGTGGAAGTGCTAAGGGGAAGTTTGCCGGGCCCCTAGTGAGTGTGTTCTGACCCTCATGAGAGGATTTTGGACATTTTAATCAGGGCAATGTTGTCCACGCCCTTGAGGAGCCATTTTCTTGTCCAAAAAGTGAATGGTAGGAACACAGGCCTGTTTGCAAAGGGCACGAACCAGACAGGGGAAGGGCATGCCAACTTTATCAGATAAGGCTCGGTCCCGTATCTCAAAAGCAATGATCCGGCCCATATTTACTCCGGACATCAGGAATGCGAAGGTTGGAGTATATTGTCGTTACCTGTGGACCGCAACCTTGCCCGCACCATCGACCACAAAAATTTTGCAGTAAAGGTCAGAGACACTTTGGCAATAGGACACTTGGGGTTTGTAACCCAAGGCACCGTCGGCCCCTGAATGGCGATTCATTCTGCAATCCATCCTAACAGTTCAGCCCGAGATGACGGATCGGACATCCGCCCCTCATCCATAATCCATAGGTGTCTATCTATGAATTGGCCATCTGGAGGAGCTCGGTAATCTAGCCTAAATAGGAATCGATTGATGGTATTTTCTGAAGTATTCACAGGAGTACCTGCGGACATCAAAAAGAAACGGTTTTCTCTGGTGATGGTCAAGGCTCTCTAGCATAATATCGCTCACCAGAAAGTTAGCAAAATCAGCAAATCAAGGAATAAGGTCAACAGAAGCTGCCAATACCTGCTCATCAGGGAAAGAATCATTGATGTTCAACCAATCCTTCGCTCTTGACTCATCCTCCAGCCTGGACAAGTGGTCTGCCACCTGATTCTCAGATCCTTTGCGGTCTAGGACCTCAAAGTCAAACTCATGCAGTAGGAGAACCCATCTGATCAGCCTCGGCTTAGCATCTTTCTTTGTCATTAGGTATCTTAAAGCTGCATGATCGGTATGCACTATCGATTTGGTGCCCAATAAGTACGCCCAGAACTTGTCAAATGCATACACCATGGCCAGCAATTCCTGCTCAGTCACTGTATAATTCTTTTGAGCATCATTAAAGGTCTTGCTGGCATAGTTGATGGGGTGGAAAATCTTGTTGCGCTTCTGTCCGAGCACAACTCCCGTTGCAGTTCCGCTTGCATCACACATAACCTCAAATGGGGTAGCCCAGTCAGGGGCAACCATCACGGGTGCAGAAATCAGCTTTTGCTTCAGGGTCTCAAAGGCCTGCCTGCAACTATTGTCAAAATGAAACTTTGTATCCTTCTCCAATAGCTTGCACAACGGATGTGCAATCTTGGAGAAGGATTTTATATATCAACAGTAGAAACCTGCATGCCCAAGGAAACTCCGGACCCCCTTTATAGAGATGGGAAGCGGTAATTTCTCAATCACCTCGATCTTTGCCTTATCCACCTCTATGCCCTTCTAATTAATCTTATGGCCAAGTACTATCCCCTTGTTGACTATGAAATGACATTTTTCCCAATTTAGCACCAAGTTAGCATCCTCACAACGTTGTAGTGACCTGCTAAGATTCAGCAAACAGGTATCAAAGAAATCACCCACTACAAAGAAGTCATCCATAAATAGCTCAAGGGCGTCTTCAACCATGTCGGAGAAGATCGACATCATACAGCGCTGGAAGGTGGCTAGGGCATTGCAAATCCCATGGCATCCTCCTAAAAGCAAAAGTCCCATACGGGCAAGTGAAGGTGGTCTTCTCTTGATCCTCAGGGGCTATGGATATCTGATTGTAGCCTGAGTACACGTCCAAGAAGCAGTGTCACCCTCTACCTGCCAACCTGTCTAATATCTGGTCCATGAAGGCATAGGGAAATGGTCATTCAAGGTCCATCTATTCAGCTTCTTGTAGTCTATGCACACTCGCCACCCAGTAACAGGTCTCAACGGGACCAACTCATTTTTATCGTTGGCTACCACTGTCATGCCCCCTTTCTTAGGGACACACTGGACTGGACTGACCCACTTGCTATCAGAAATGGGATATATCACCCCAACATCTAGCCACTTGATGATTTCCTTTTTCTCTACCTCTTGCACAGGTGGATTTAGCGTACGCTGGTGCTTAATGCTGGGCACACAGTTATCCTCCAATTTGATCTTGTGTGTGCATATCCTTATAATATCAACAATGGTCCAACCAATAGCTCGCTTGAACTATTGGAGGACCACCAACAATGCTTTCACCTGGTTTTCTTGGAGATCTGCAGCCGCAATCACAGGAAGAGTGTTGTTAGTGCCCAAAAATGCATACCTTAGATGTTGGGGTAGCTCCTTGAGCTCAACAGCCAGAGGCTCCTCGATTGAAGGTTTAGCTGGTGGTGTAGGTTTGTTCTGTAGGTCTAAGTCCAACTTTTTGGGGACAAATGGTCTAGTTCCCCTTCCTTGCAATGTATTCACGGTGTCTGCGTACCCATTAATACCATCCTCTAGGAAGTTCATCAACACCGCCGCCAGTGTCTAAACTCATTGTTTCCTCAAGTGGGATCCCAGAAAGACAATCATCTTATACATCTAAGATAGACATCATAGCCACCTCTTTAGGTCTCTTTATTGCAGCACACACACTGAATTTCACCTCTTCAGTGTTAAGTCTAAAAGTTAGCTCCCCTCGCTCTACATCTACCAGTGCCCAGCCAGTAGCCAAAAATAGTCTCCCAAGGATGATGGGAACCTCAAAATCCACCTCGCAGTCCAGAATGACAAAAGTCCGCAGGAAAGATAAATCTGCCCACACGGACCAGCATATCACATAAAATCCCCACGGGGCCGCTTCACCGATCTATCTGCCATGAGTAGCCTCATTGTAGTGGGCATGGGGGCTCCTACACCCAGCTGTTTATAAACTGCCAGCGAGATCAAGTTGATGTAGGCACCTAGATCACAGAGAGCTCGTGCAAAGTCAAATGCTCCAATGGTACACGGGATAGTGAAGGCTCCTGGATCTTCCTTCTTTTCAACAAGAGACCTTGTAGCAATGGCACTACAGTGGTGGAGGTTGTTTGCCGGCTCGATTGTGGCTGTCCTCTTCTTAGTCACTAAGTCTTTCATGAACTTAGCGTAGCCCGGCATCTGCTCAAGTGCCTCCACTAGAGGGATGTTCACTGATATCTCTTTTAACATGGACAAGATCTTCTGAAACTTGCCATCCTCAACCTTCTTCTGCAACCTCTGTGGGAATGGTTGTGATGGCTTTGTAATGGCTGGCAGAGGTCGAGTCACTAGTTTGTCTGACTCTTGAGCCTCTTTAGCAACCTCAGGCTTTGCTAGTGTCACTTCTGTTTCTTCACTCATGTCATCATCGCGCATCTCCACGGGGTCAAGTATTTTTCCTTAAGTTTCATCCAAACCTGCATTACTGGGTACAACAGGGTTGGAAAGTACCTTACCGCCTTGTGGTTTCTGCCATGCAATGACCATCATTTTTCGGGTTGTGAATAGTGTCACTAGGAAGTGACCCAACTTTTCTTTGATTGAATGCGGCTGACAATTGCCCCATCTGCTGCTCTAGTTGCTTGATCAAGGTGGAATGCGAATCGACCAGCTACTGAACATTGGCCATCTCTCATTTTTTATCTCGTATCCCTGCCTCAATGGACTCAACTTTTTCGAGAACCTTCGCCATCATCTCTTCTAATTTTGAGTTTCCACCACTGTCATTCTAACGCTCACGGTTCGGTTTCTATAGTCGTCTCTATTCTGCCAATTGCCTTGATAGTTCAGATCACGACCATAGTTCCAACCTTGATTACCGGTGTTGAATGGCCGGTAATCCCCCTAGCTGCCCTAGAAGTTCGTTCTTCATCATAATTAAGGCCCTGATCATCATACGTGGGCATTGTGTCCGTAGCTTTTACCTTTTCTGTGCCTTCGTCTAATAGCCTCTTTGCCAGCTAGTCCAGTTCGGTCTTCATGTGGGCCATGTCTTGATCCCGTTCCTCCTCTTTCTGTCGCTGTTCTGCAGTCATCTCAAAGATGAACCCCGAACAGTCTCTATCTCTAGTGTACCATGCTCTGTTGTTTTTGGCTACCTAATCTAAGATCACCATTATGTCTGGGAAAGTCCTACATGTATGATCCCCCACAAGCAGCATCAATGATAGGCTTCGTCACAAAGTTGCAGGACATGTAGAAGACTGCCTTCAAATGCTCATCTGTGAGGAGATGATTTAGGCACTGCTTAAGCTTCTGGCTGAATTTCTCCCATGTCTCATGCAGTTGCTTGTGAGACCCAATGTCATCTGTGATTTTAGTTGTCTTGATGGGGGAAGAACCCTCTAAGAATGCCTCCTTTAACTCTCCCCATGTGCGGATGGAATCATGTGGAAACTCATTCAACCACTTAGTTGCCGCACCAGAAAGAGACAATGGGAATAACCGCAACCTAATTGCTTGCTGACTAACCCCTGGAATCTCAGACGATTGACATGTTGCCAAAAAGTTTAGGACATGCTGATTTGCATCCTTAGTTGTTGCTCCGCTGAACAACCCTTTCAACTATAGCATCTGTAGTATAGTACTAGTGATAGTAAACTTAACACCTGTGGGCAGTGGGGGAAGTACAATTGCCCTAGTGGTTCTAGCACCCTCGTCATCATCATCTACTGCTTGGGGCTGTTGAGGTCCTTGGGCTCTTACACCGGGCAGCGACACCTGTCTAAGTGGTGCTGTCAGTGGTACCTCATTGCTAGCATTGTCATCGTCACCCAGACTGTCGTTTTCCCCACCAGCAGGATTCACGACCAACTTTCTCTGTCGAGCTACTTCGCGTTCTTGGACATTCATACTGCGGATTGACTTAGTAAGCTCGTGGTCGTAGGGAACAAGTGCTTCACTCTTGCTTCGAGTGTTTGGAATGCAACGCTGGCTCCCTACCAAGAAGCAAAAACAAGAAACAAAAGTAAAATTAGGGACTAGTATTACAAACTGAAAATTGCAACTAATAGACTATTACTTAGCCGTATTCTCCGGCAACGGCGCCAAAATTTGATACGCCCAAATTTACACTCCAAAAGGAATAGTAAAGCGGTCGTTGATCAAATATATAACTCAACCAGAGTTGAGGTTGATCCCACAGGGAATGCGTGAGAATAAATATCTTAGCACCGTTTTCAGATGTAATATCTATTCCTGAAACAAAAATGCATAAAGTAAATGGAGGGATTTTGGTTTTCATAGACTAACTAAAGTAAAGTAACAAACGAGTACAAAGACAACTGGAGTTTAGCTGATTAATGCAAAGCTAGGATTGTGCTCCCCATGACATCTAATGCGATAGCCGAATCTAGTGGTAAACTCGTTCATGATTTCGTATACAAGATTTAACAAGTTATGTAACACCTAATTCACCTTTCAATCCTTCTTAGAAGCATATTATTCATCACCGTTCGCTCTCGGAACGTATATTTACTAACCCTTGTTGTCAATCCCATAATACTCTCACCTTTCGGTCTCAAGTACTTAGACTAGGTTAAAGATTCTGAATTTCTGTCGTAGAACTCTTTTCCTAATCAAAACACCCCTTTCGGGCATGTAATAAATACAGGCTTCCCCTAATGTGTCGACTCATTAAGGAAGAAACTATAATGAAAATTACTGTGATATATACGCTAATCAATCCTAAGATTTACCCCATATTGGTCTATCCTATTGATTTGTCATGGTTCCCACAACCCTAGTTGTTGGTTTAGCCTAGCGTATTCAAGAAAGATAACCCACAATGATACAAAAAATTCATAATAAAGAACTTACTAATGAAGAATCAATGAATCCATGGGTCACAATCTTGAACAAGATAAGCAAAATCCCAAAGTTTAATGAGTTTACAAGGAAAATAGTTTTCTCTTGTGTTTTCTGTCTCTAGCCGTCCAAGACTCCTCGTCGCTGCCATCAGCCACCAAGTGTGATGCCATGATGGACCTCACGGTCTGTGTGGATGTACACGAGCCGTATAGGTCCCCATGTGCCCACACTTGGTTCCATTTTTGCTCCTCTTGCCAAGGCCTCCTAAACGTGGCCTGGCACGGTCCGTGTGATGCTACACTAGCCGTGAAGGTCTACTTATGCTCATCCTTAAGCTCGTTTTCATCCCTTTTTCTATGGTTCACCCATTTCTTCATGCCTTAGTCACTTTTCCTGAAACATAACTGATGAATTAGGTTTTAGGCATAACTCATACCTCAAAAGCTAGCTCAAAGGGAGGAGGATTGCCTAAACCTTATAAGGAGTTCACCCATCTCATTAACCACCAATGTGGGACTTTTTGTCTCAACACCCCCCCCCCTCATGCCCAGTGCTTAGCATCTGGTGCGTGGACAATTTTTTCGGGGGCCCAACATTGGGTAAGACGGGCCCTGCTCTGATACTATGATGAAATTAGGTCTTAGGCCTAACTCATACCCCAAAAGCTAGCTCAAAGGGAGGAGGATTGCCTAAACCTTATAAGGAGTCCACCCATCTCATTAACCACCAATGTGGGACTTTTTGTCTCAACAATAACAAAAACAAACATCAAAATAACAAATTTGCTTGAGAACGCGCAAAAAACCTTCGTTTAAAGCGTTATAAGAGTCGCATTTCTACAACTCATCAAGTTCCGCTGAGAATTCCACTCTGGTTTTCTTCTTGACCATATTGGAATGTAATACATGAACTTATCATTAGAAATTGCTTCTTCTCTCGAAACTTTGTTCCCGCCATTTGCTTCTAAAATTCTCGCCCCTTTTTAGATGGCTTCTAAGCTCTGTGTCAGCTTCCATTGCCAACCATCCTCTATACACCTCGCCAATATCATGAAACACCTTTTGTGACCATAGGTGTAAAGGGATTCCAACTGCTCTTACCAGTATTCCTTGAAAAGGCTGCAATTTGATATGCATCCCCACTTAGGGCTTTTCTTTCAAGATTGAAATCCCTTTTCTGCCATTCCCATTGTTTTTCCACTAGTTGCATGAATCTGTTAGGAAACTCAAATACCGAACTTACGTTCATTGATTCAATAGATATTTACCCGTAAGGTACTTCTCCATAAACTTGATGATGATCTTCATGTCAGCAAAGAGTTGGATTCTCCTTTATGTTTTCGTCTAGACCTCCAATTAGGCACCTATTCAGAATCCCATCCTCTTGCTTTCCAGATTTTGCAGAGACTTCATTGATACCTAGTTTGCTCCTTACCCTAGCTTCTTAGAGTTTCTTTGATGGCCATTTACCTTCGTGTGTTGTTTTTGTGATAAAGAAGTACCACCTAAAGCGTTTTACAGAATGGTAGTTAGACCACTTTGCTATATGGGTGGAGTGCTAGCCAGTCAAAAACTCGCATGTTTAGAAGATGCAGGTTGTTATATCGGGTGAAGTGTTGGCCAGTCAAAAACTCACATGTTAAGACAATGTAGGTTGTCGAAATGAGGATGTTGATATGAATGTGTGGACATAACAGGTGTGATAAGTTTAGAAATGAGATCATTCAGGAGAGGTTAGGGGTGGCCTTTGTGGCAAACAAGATGAGAGGAGCGATACTGAGATGGTTTGGACATGTGCAGAGGAGTGCCGACGCTCTTCCTTGGAAGTGCGAGAGGTTGGATTTAGCTGTTACGTGGAGGGGTAGAGGTAGATCGAAAAAATATTGGGGGAGGTGATTAGACAGCATATGGCACAACTTCATATCATCGAGGAAATGACCTTATATAGAAAGGAGTGGAGGCCGCGTATTAGGATATAAGGTTAATAGGCTAGTAAGGGTAGGATGTTGTCTTGCCTTGTGATGTAGTAGGTTAGTAGGATTAGTCGCGTCTTTATTTATTGTATTGTCATTGTCCTTTATTTGTTTTGCTACTTTTAGTGTATTATGAAATTATTGTTTTTCATTCTAATCATTAGTCTATATCTAGTATTTTTCCGCTTTTGGGGATGAGATATTTGAGTTGAGGGTCTTCCGAAAACATCCTCTTTATCTCTATGAGGTAGTGATAAGGTTTGCGTACATTTTACCCTCCCCAGACCCCACTTGTGGGATTTCATCGGGTATGTTGTTGTTGTTGTTGTAGGTGGCTTCAGTCATTCTTGGGGGACCTGTCCTTACTGTCTCAGAGGACATAAATGAATTTTTCGATTTTGAAAGCAATGTCACACCAACTCACATTCAAGGCCAATTCAGGGGTGATTAATACAAAGCTTCCTTCCTTATTTAAGGAGAGGATGCTCATGTATCTTCCGTGCTCATTTCCTTTTCCTGTATAAAAGTGCTCTGCATCTCTTTCCATCATCTGACTGTGGTATTTTGATCTCTAGATGCTTCCTTTTGAGTGACATAGATCCACTCCATTGTCTTGCTGCCCATCTCAGATCCACCCATTCGTACCACACCGAGTTGTTGGCTATCCATCTAGTAATGTCGAAAGACTTGTGCCTGCATTAGAGAATATTTTGTTCTCCCCCATGATCAGTTCTGTAAAAGAAAAGGAGAGAAGATGAAACTAACACAAAGGTGCTAGCTTATGTGAGGGGCGAAAGAGAGAAACGAAAGGAAGGATTTGGGCAGGTTACCACCGGAAAAGGTGGTTTCTCTGTCGTACGCGTTCTTGGGACCTGTGCCTGGGAGCATAAGTTTTCCTATTACAAATATTTTTTCACTTCCTTGTCAATTAATTTGTTAACTCTAAAATGGGTTGTGCAGGCCAAGGATCGTGAAACCCGTAAACACTATGCTACTTACAACACATTGTTGGGTATAAAAGAACTGATGCTAAAGGAATCATCGTTACTGAACTCCATACACTCCCAGGTATTGTACCAAGCAAAATAAACCTATATACTTTTGGTATATATAATTCTTTTATTTATTTACTTTTTCTGTTTAAGTTATTGCTATTGATATGGTGGGAACCCTGCATACAATATGTAGAGAATCTTACTAGAAGGTCATGATTCTATTATCAACACTTGCAGGGATATCAAAAAGTGCTTCAAGAATATACAGAAAAGGAAAAAGCTGATCTGTTTGAAAGCACTTTCCACTGCTTCCAAAACCTGCTCTTCTTCCCTTTCCGAAAGGTCCATGTTAAGGGCGTTATTCCCTACTGTTGTATTTCTTCTGAATTTCCATACCAGGAATAATTTTCTTACCGTCAATGGAATCACCCATTCCAACCATAGATATTTTTAACGTCTTACATCATAAACTGTATGCAGCCAAGAAAGAAAGTAGTAAATGGTTGACATTTACTCTGCGTGCTTGCACATGAAGCACCAACTAAAGTGGATATCTTTCATTCTCCTCAAGTTCTCCTGTTAAATAGTTCCCATGCTGCTGTCCAAATTAAGATTGAAAATTTCCTTGATGCCCTCAGGATCCATATTGGGAATGCAGAAACTCTCCTCCCTTTTCAACTGTCATTATAGAAAGACTTTAACACTGGAAACATGATCATTCTTCTCTTTCCATGACTGACATACGTTTTATATGATATTTCCCAACAAACTATACAACTCTTTCATATCTCAGTATGGCTTCAGAAGTTCAAATCTCTTAGTATTCTTTCTCCTTCAACTCTTTCATATCTCAGTATGTGTAGAAAAACATAAAGAGAAGAGGACACGAATGATTTACGAGGTTCGGCAAGTGATGCCTACATCCTCGGGCTAAAAAGCTCTCTCAATTGTGTGTTTGAGAGGTA
>JAOTQR010076820.1:0-12716 GCA_025774065.1 Solanum ossicruentum
CGTGACACTCGATCATATAATATATATATATATATATATATATATATATATATATATATGTCAGACATGATACTCGATCCTATAATATCGTGTCGAAATGTGATACCCGATCTATAATATATAATTTATTATTCTTTATCATTACTTCTCACTTATTACCAACGTTTCACCAAGCTTTCTTTATTCAAGGCATTACTTTGAGAGATCAAGTTCAAGATTATTATGGGTTTCATGGTCTTGGGATTGCAGACAATCACAACAATATATCAGTCAATCAAACCACAATAATTAAGTGCATAGATAATGTTACAGCTTTACTCAATGACTATCAATCGCTATTAAGAGTCTGTCTATCAGATAGAACAAATCATAACTTACCTCAACTGAAGAACCGAAATCAAGTTAGCTAATCCATCCATGCTTCTACTTTCTTCAACGCCTCAAAATGTTTATAATATATCAAATATGTAATATTCATAAGAACACAAGTCGATAGACATCCATATCCCGATATATTTAGCCAAGGCCAACAAACCCATCCAATTCCATAATTAATTACCTAAATCTCAAACCTAGAATTAAGTCTTTATTCCTCCAATATTAAAAATCTAGTGATATTCATATAAAACAATACACCTAATATCTGATTACCTATCTCAATATATTAAAACTTGAATTATAATGTAATAATCAAATAAAATCATATGAAAAAACTATTATAATAATGGCATAGGAAATCTGCACGTTACCCTAAAAGCACCAATGGCTACTACCACTTATTCCTTTAATATATATATTACCACTTACTCCTATATTGCCAACTATATGTAATACAATTACTTAATGTTTAACAACTATGGTTAAAATTATAGGTTAACTTACCTGCACTGTTTCTCCATGTTCGCCGCACCTGTTCGCTCTGCATCTCTCTTTTCTTGGTTTTCTATTTCTTTCTTTACTTAGGATGAAACAACCTTTTTACATATTTTCTTTTTATATTTTTTTTCTCAACTAATTATGTATTAAAAATGATAAATCTTATTAACCTATTTTAAATGAAAAATAATAAAAGTAGCAAAAGTAGTACAAGGTATTACCTAAATTATCACTTTAAACCACTTACTAATTAAATTATCTAAAATTACCCCTCAAATAAATATCAAAAGTTATCAAATAGTCCAAAAAGTCCCATTAAATTTTACAACATAAATCCTTTATGACGTAAGAAACTCTATATCTCAAAATGATTTAATGGGTGGTTACAGAACTCCACACCCTCCTCTAGCAAGGTCAAAAAAAGGAGTTATAGTCAACAATAACTTGAGCTTTTGAAAGCTCTCCTCATACTCATTTGACCGATGGGACAGAGCATTTTCTGAGTGAGTCTGGTAAATAGAGCTGCTATAGAAGAAAGGCCTTGAACGAATCATTTGTAATAACCAGCTAGGACCACAAAACTACGAATCTCAGTGGCTAAAGTAGGTCTAGTCTATCCCTAAACCACCTTAATCTTCGCTGGATCAACCTGAATACCCTCTCTAGACACCACATGACCCAGGAATGCTACCAAACTCAACTAGAACTCACACTTGGAAAACTTGCCATACAACCTCTTCTCTGTAAGCTACTGGAGTACAGTTCTCAAGAGTTGCTCATGATCCTCTTTGGTCTTGGAGGAGATCAATATATCATTGATTAAGACAATAACAAAGGAACCTAAATATTGTTGAAATACACCATTAATCAACTCCATAAATATGCTTGGGGCATTAGCCAACCCAAAAGACATAACAAGGAACTCATAGTGTCTGTATCTTCTCCAGAAAGTTGTATTGGGAATTTTAGAAGCCTTAATCCTTAGATAATGATATCCAGATCTCAAATAAATCTTGGAATACATAGTTGCACCTTGATTTTGATGAAATTGATCATCGATCCTGGGGGAGGATACTTGTTCTTGACTGTCACTTTGATCAGTTGTCTATAGTCAATACATATTCTCATAGAATTGTCCTTCTTCATGAACAAAACTGGGGCACTGCATGGAGACACACTAGGGCGTATGAACCCTTTGCTCAAGAGATCTTGGAGCTGCTCCTTGATCTCCTTCATCTCAGCTAAAGCGATATGGTAGAGAGGAATAAAAATGGGCTTAGTGTTCAGCTCAAGATCAACGGCAATGTCAATATCCCTATCAGGAGGGACTCCAAGAAGGTCTGAAGGAATCACATAAACAAACTCCCGAACAATAGGAATAGACTCTATCAGTGGTGGCTCAATATTGGTATATCGGATAAAGGTCAAAAGCAAGACAACCCTGATCCACTAACATTCGTGCCCGAATATATGATATAACTTTACTGGGATAAGATCCACTTGAACTCTGCCATACGACACCCGATCAATTTGGAATTCAAAGTCACAGTCTTAGCATAGCAATCAAGAATATTTCGATGAGAAGAAAGACAATCCATCCCTAATATAATACCAAAATCAAGCATATAGACAATACTCATATCAACCCAAGTCTTATAGCCTAATAAGGTCACAAGATAGGATCAATACACCAGATTTACTACTAAGGGCTCACCTATTAGGATCGAAACGTGCACAGGCATACACATAGCATCGCATGGCAAGTCAAACAAAGAACAGTATGTAGACATATAAAAATAAGTGGAGCCAAGATCAAATAATATAGATGTAGGGTGATGACAAATCGGAACAATACCTGTGATCACTGTATCAGAGGCCTCAACCTCGAGTGTACTTGGGAAAGCATAAAAATGGTCTCCCCGTCCCACGCTCGTCGAAGTTGTCCTTCTACCATTAGAATAGGTGAAAATATCACCAACTCCTCTACCACTGATACGTCCACCTCTATCAGTCTAACCTATACCCCAGCCTATAGTATGTTGGGCTGAACCTCTTGCTAGTGGTGCCGAATCTCTGACCAATGTTGCGTTGTATGAATGGTGGGGCCTAAAATGAGTCTGTATAAGGAACTGTCGTATCATATGATCAGGAGATCCATACTCAATGCAAGATCTAAGGGTGAATTACTGTTGTGATAGAGTAGGAGGGATACTATAGCCACCCTATCCTGTAGGCATCTACTGAGAACTAAATGAAACCTCACCTAAGCTACAAGAATCGCGAGGGCCTCATCCTTCCTCTGAGGCTGGCAAGGTTGCATGAACCCTACTGCACCGAAATGAACCACCTCCTCTAGACATACCTCTACCCCCTAATGAGGCACCAGAGTGTTGTCCCGATGTATGGACCCTTTTTGGGGTCATCAAACTCCTTTCTCTACATCAACTCCGCCTCATTGACAACACTAATAACTGACTGAAAAGAAGTACCATCTACAGATACCCAAAATATTGACTATCTGATAAGATAAATCAGCCCTCTCACAAATTGGTAGACTCTTTCCGCCTCAATCAAAAGTATAGTGTAGCAAGCCGAGCTAGCTGATAGAAGTGAATCTCATACTCAGAAAAAGTCATGGTGCCCTGCCTCAAACTCTCGAATCTCAGACGACTCTGCTTAGGGACCTCCATGGAAAAAATTGATCATAGAAGGGACTAGAAATGTCTTCTAAGTCATTTGAGGAGAGCCAACTGGAAGGGTTCCTGAATAAGTCTTCCATCACTTTCTAGCTGGCCCATGGAGCTGGCGGGTACGTACTGCACACCATGAGTCTCTACCAACCCCATCATATCAAGTAACCCCCTGTAAGTGGTCATAAACTCGTATGTATCCTCGGTCTTTCCACCCTGAAACTATGGTGGGTCCATCTTTCTAAACCTTTAGTATCTCTATTGTTCGTCATCAGTAAAGGCAGCTATTAATGGAATCTCAATAATCAGTGTAGGTAGTGGCTGCTTCACCTGAACCTAGGCCTCGGAGGCCTACTGTTGAACCTAAGGCTGAACCCTAACTCGAGTCTGTGAAATACTGAATGTATCAGCTGGGCTACTTATCTGGCCCAATGTCTCAAGTATACCTAAAACTCTCAAAACAGTATCCTGAAGTAGTGTTACCGCAACATAGTCATAAGGACCTGCTCTTGTCTGGGCTCCATGGTTGGCTCGAGGGAGATGCCCCATTCATAATTTCCCATCGGTGCTGCTCCTCGGCCCCAGCCTCTAGCTCGCACTCTGGTATAGCCCCTACCCCTAGCTGGGTCTCAATAGCAACATCAAGGGCTGACTTCCCTCATCCTGTTGCCGCAGTAGCACTGGTCCTTGCCATCTGTCAAAAGGACACATGACCTCTCAACCCTTAAAGAAAATCCACGCACGAATTGATTAGAATGAAGAATAAGAGAATTTCCTAATAGTCTTCATATCCCTTTAAGGATAAGTAATATATGTCTCTACACCGACCCTCAAAAATATACTAGACAGGGTTTATACATATGTGAGACTAATGAACCTGGTGCTCTGATTTAAAATTACCAGACCCAAAATCCAAGTGTGATGGAACTCACCTAACCCACCAAGGCGAGTCAACCTAAAACCCAATTAACTCAACATAACAATAAAAATAAAAGATAAACAATCTAGTAGGATAGATAGGTAAAGTAAACTAACAACTATAACCATCCCAGAATTTGTGTCACATGTATGAGCCTTTAACTATAGAATACTCAAATGAAATACATGCTTGTCCTAATGTTTATTTCTCAAAATAGAGCAGACACATAAAGGTAAAATCTCCGAAGGTTTGCCAAAGGGACAAACAACTACCACTGGAAGATTCAAAGCTCAATCTTATAAATCATAAAGCTAGCAAGGAGGATTGCATTCACAACCATATACCACTGAACTACAAACCTGCACTCAGAAGAGTCCTAGCACAATGTACGCAATACAGAGAAATCACAAGGATGTCAGTTTACTCATAACATATCATTACATCTCAAAATGTCCAACTAATACAAAATTCAAATGATACATGAGATATCCAGTCTCTTAAGCAATTCATATAATTATAAAAAGCATGAGTGATATGAGATAAGGTGGATGCCATGGGATGTAAATAATGTGATGCAATGTCAAATAATCGTGATGTTTGTTTGTCCTATGATACACATTGATAACCTTAGATCGAAACCCATGGGGGCCATGCAAGGACCATGTATCCATGAATACTATCGGTAATGACCTTAGTCAATGCTTACCCATCCAGAAATGACCTCAGACCTAATATCAGCCGGCATATTACCTCTGCTCACCGACAGGAACCTCAGCTAAATATTGACACTAGAGACTTCAACCCATCCACATGTTACCTTACTCTTCTCTTGGTTATAGCTATCACAAGTATAAAATGCACAAATAATAGTGAATACAATGTTCATTTTCTCAGTTTCATCATAGTGTCAATATCATAATAATGTCAATATCATTAATGTCTCAATATAATCACAGGCTCAATATCAATCACATCTCAATGTAAGATCTATTTCAATATCACTATCAAATGATTCACAAGATCACATATATTATGAATTCACAATTAATTCACAAGTCAAAATATTACCATATGAACAATTACTCAAATAGAAATCTCATGATCAAGGTCTATGATGATACATTTCTACTCCAAAGTACTCAATTCTATACACATAGAAGCATGCAAGTTTCAATCATACTTAATAAAAGGTTAGAAGTCCACTTGCCTTAGATAAAATCATGAATCAAGTCAAATCCAAAACTTTCCCCTTACGATACTTTGAGTCACCGAAATCTATTTAAATATAGAATCACAATCACATATAAATCTAACGACATTAAAACCAATTAATTCTGATTAAAAGGATAAAATGATAAAAAAAAATCCATGCTGAAAGAAGTAGTTGAAATATGAAATTTATTATATGAAAACGATCCTCAAATAATAAGGATTTCAATGGTGAAAATCATTTAAACACATGGAGTTAAAATGAGGTAGAAATTATCAAATTAGCATTGGCAACTAATATCCAAAAATCCCCAAATTCCATCATTCAAATCCAAAAATTATAAGTCAAAAATACAATTTAATCAATGGAAATGAAAGAAATAGGTTAGAAAATAGTTATCCAATCGATTTGACTTGAAAAACCTTGAAGATCCTCTCTAAAATGAAGCTTGAAATATTAAAATGGTGGAAGAAGGTCAAAACTCATCCTTTAAAAATGACATACTGTTTAGGCACAATTAGTGCTCTGCAAACACGAAGACCAGAGGAGCCAACACTCTGCAAACGTGGGAGTCACTTCCGCGAATGTGTAGACTAAAGGAAAGAGGTTCACTCCCCGAATGCGGTCTGACCCTCCACGAACACGGAGGTCTATGGAACTTGGCTTCTATACTTTCGTGAGCACAAACGTAGAGGTATATAATTAGACCTTCGTGAATGTGGAGTTGGAGGCGAAAACACAGAAGGTAATCATGGATGCATCGAAAACAGTCACACCAGCAAAACTGCATGGCAAACATCAAAGATAAGACCCTCGGGATTCGTTCAGAACTTCGTGAACACAAAAAAAGAATGGAAACCCTATAAAAATGATATTTCAGAGTCAATTAAACCATCAAAATTCGAATTCAAGACCTCCTTGGCCAAAAACCCGAGAAAGATCCTTTAAACTAGTTTTGGACTCAAATACTCAAAATAATCTCAGAAGCTCTAAAAATTATAACGAAATCATTTCTAGTGTTAGTTTCATCATTTGGAACCACTAAAATTTTCAAAATTTTAATTTGAGCTTACAAATTTCAAATGTTTACCAAAGTCAAGCTTATGATCCAAAATGAACTAATGTGCAACTTTTGGTCCAAAATCTTTGTTTTAACTTCACACTTGATTTTGCAAGTTCTCCTGGACTAGATTCAGTATTCCGGAGCCGATGGAATCGAAGGAACCAAATTTTGCACTCCAAACTCAAAATTATCACAAAACTCAAAATTCTCAACTGCAACCCTTTAAAAGCTCTTTCTTTAGCAAGACTCCCACTTTTCAAAAGATTTTTAAAATTCACCTTTTAAACTCAACCAAAAATGACCCAAGGCAACTTTTGGGAAGGGCAAAATAATAATTTTATTAAAAAATACCAAAAATAACATTGGAGGTCATTACACAAATAACACAAAACTAATAAAGATATCCAACAGCCTTGAGAGTAGTCAAGATCAACGTGTAACTACCTTTTAATCCATCACAGACTCGATCCGTAAGAAGAATGGGGAAAGTCAAGTGCATTCGAGCTCACAATCTTAATGCATGCATAGAAAACAAGGCTGAGTACCAAAGTACCCAATAAGAGGGCCTAATCACAAGTAGAGAATAATAAACTAAGAACTTCTTCTATCCTAACCATATACCACCAAACTACAAACCTGCATACAGGAATGACCAGAATACACAATGTTAATAATATATACACAGTCATGGTCTTATATCACAGTATCTTAATAGTTCAGGTTCAACACTGTATAAGATTCAAGTTATTCAATATATCGCACTTAGTATATTTATCATATCTAAAGCAAGAAATAATATCAAAAGGAATGGAGTGGAATGATATGAAATGCAAGCAACACAATGCAAATGTCAAGTAATTGTAATACATGTCTATCCTATGATACACTCCACTGATATAATCAGACCAAAACCTATAGGGGCCACACATGAACCATGTATCTGCCGCAACCATTTTCTTTCAGCATTTACTTTTATATTTTGCCAAAACCATTTCTCTTCGACTTTTAATTTCTTTTCTTTTTCAAGTCGAAACTATTTCCCTTCGGCTTTTCATCATTAACTGGAACATCAAGCACATATATGTCATCATCACATAATAATCACTTTTATAATCATGAACATATGAAAGATGTCCTCATCAATCATTATTTAGCAATCAAGTATTAAATCTCATAATTCTTTCCACATCTGGATCATCATCATCATCATCAATAGAACATATGCTAATCACATCACATCATGCCTCAAGTTTCAACAATATCTTTGTCATTATAACTTAGAACATTTCATCTTTGAGTTCACATTTCACTAGTACACACTTCAATAATTCCAATAAATCCTAGATTATATAACTAACTCAATATTATACATGAATACTTCAACATCCATTTTCATATATCAAGAGTTACAACTCAACAATCAGATCAATAAGAATAACTTCTATAATTTAACAATTGATATCACAATTTTAATTCACATTATCAACCAAAGAGCCATCATCACAATAATATACATCAATTCAAGAGTCAATCATATATGTCATAACATCAACATCCCCATTACTCGATCATATCCACAAAAACATTTCACTAATCCCTAAATTTCACAAAGAAAGAACATTACCAAGTTCATTTAAACTCAACAAGGTTTAGAATCCACTTGCCTCAAATTAGCCAATCAAATAACCCAACACAAGTACCTTCCTCTTCCGAATTGAATTCGAAGCACTATAATTTATTTGGAAATGAATTCACAATCACATTTCAAGAAGAATGACACAAAAATCAAGGGATTCAAGAAAAAGGGAAAAATCATCCAAAAATATCAGTATCAAAATCAATATCTAGAAATTTTTAGATGAAAATATTCCTCTCATGATCAGAAAACCATTAGTGAAAATCAATTTGTAAATGGAGTTGAAATGTGTTCATAATCGTCATCTTCGTGAAAACTCAAATTCATTAAAAAATTCCCAATTTCTCAACTGAAAACTCCAAATTGGATGTTAAAATCAAGGGATAATTAGTGGTCAATATTAAAAATATCTTTTTAAGTGAAAAACCTTCCAAAAAAACAAAATTATCCAAGCCGAACTCATAAAGTTTAAAAAAAGAACAAATGTTTAAAAAGTGTAACCAAGAGTCTAAAAGTCCTCGTCTATAGTGACACTCACAAAATATGTGAATTTTTCTATAGCGATGCCTGGTTGCAATAGCGGCTATGCTATAGTAAAGCATGCCTTGGCTTCAGCGACCAGGCCTTCCCTAAAGCGACGCCTGCAACACCAAATTCCACACAATTTTTCAACAAATTTTCAAAGACTTGGAATGAAACCTCGGGTTTCATTCAGAACTCCATGCACACAAATCATATATGTAACCTCTCTAACTACGAAGTTTCGAAACTCAATGAAATCATTGGAGATTGAATTCGAGGTCTTTTTTTACCCAAACTCCGATTAGACACAACTAAACTAACATAAACCACTTTAACTATCAAAATGTTATCAGAATATTCAAAATCAGAAGAATGCTCATTCTAGCACTAAAATCATATCTCAGAACCAATAGAACCATCAGAAATCTAAGCAAAGAACTGAAATTCAAAATATCTACTAAAATCAAATTAAAGTCAAACTTTAATTCAATTTTCAACTCCGGGCCTAAAATCCATATAACAACTTCAAATATAATTCCAACAATTCTTCTAGATCTATTTTCACATTTTGAAACTGATGGAATGTTAGACCCCGTAAGTCCTTAATTGGTTGGACCAAATATAAATTTTCTTCTAAGTGTAGTCATTAAGAATTTAATTGTTGTGGGGTCATGTGTTGCGGGTTCTTTTGATTGGTCCAAGTGGGAGGTTAATTCTATATATATATATATATATATATATATATATATATATATATATATATCTTGTACAAGACAAAGCTTTCACACACTTGGAAAAAGAAATCAAGAAGAGAGGGCAACCAAGAGCAAAGCTCTCGGCTCGCTACAGTGCAAGAAAAAAATTGTATTTTTTTGAGTTGTTGATTATTTGACACTTCAAGCTTGGTATATTGGGTTCCCTAAGTGGAGTGGAGGTGTTAGTTGGTCAAGGAAACGGTTGGTTTGACGGTTAGGAAGATTTAGGTCTAGTAAGGACCTTGAAAGGTATGTTAATTTTTAGCTTTATTTATGTAAATTAAAGAGTGTGGGGGTGTTAGGGGTGTGTTTAATTGAAGGTAAAACTTGAAAAGAAGGTTGGTTGTCAGTTGAATTGTGAATTTCGAATTTGGGGTTGAATTGAGGACAAGTTTGCATATGAAGATATTTTGATTTATAGTCATGTGTTTATGTTTATTTGTCATGAAAATAGTCTTTGTGGGGCGAAACATGTGCTGGAAAACTATGTGAATGCTTACATAAAGGTCAGCTCGAATTGGAGCCCCATTGCAAGGGTAATGTTATGTTTTAACATTGGGGGTTTGCGTTGGACGTTGGAGTGATGTATTATAGTCCTTAGAGTGTATAGGAAGGCTTGAATATGGTAGATATATATTTATATGTATGCTTCCCTGGTTTACCAATTATGTCAAAATTTTTGTAGATTCCTTAACTAGTATAGTTAGAAATCCGATTTAGTATTTGTCTGGGTGCCCAATCAACACTAATCACGGTCCCTGGGTTGGGTCGTGACAGAAGTGGTATCAGAGTAGTTAGTCCTCGGGGTGTACACAGACCATGTCTAGTAGAGTCTTTTTTATCGGTGTGTCGTGCACCACATCTATAAACAGGAGGCTACAGGACATTTAGGATGTTACTTTTCCTTCTGATCTTAGATCATGCGATAAAGCGATATTAATAGGATGATTTCCCTCCCTGACAGAAATTATTTGAATTTCAGTTATGCCGCCGAGGAAGGAACCAGTCGGCCGCAGGGGAAGACCTGCAGCAGTACGTAGGGCCCGACGTGGTCAGGGAACTACCCGGGCTCGTGATCAGCTGGAGTCGGAGATTGTATTCCCGACAGCGGGCTCGGTCACCCCATCAGCTCCAAAGGATCAGGCGTCAGAACCTCCGACTCCCCAACCAGGTGCAGAAATCGGGGAGTTATGGGAAGTAGTGCAGTTGTTGACTCAGATTGTGGCACGTCAGGCCCACAGACATGAGGCTGGGAGTAGTCAGGCATCCCGTCGGGATAGTTTCCGAGCCTGTGATTTTTTGGCTTGTGGACCACCGGAATTTTTCGGGTCCAAACCTTCGAAAGATCCTCAGGAGTTCGTGAGACAGATGCAATGGATATTAAGGGTGATTGGGGCCTCCCAAGTTGAATCTGTAGAGTTGGCATCCTTTCAGTTGCATGACATTGCGGCAAATTGGTACGAGTCGTGGCTTTTATCCCGAGGTCCTGATGCCCGACCTGCTGTTTGGGGCGAGTTCCAGGAGGCGTTCGTGGCTCACTCTTTACCTCCAAAAATTAGGCGCGCCAGGGAGGACAGGTTTATGATGTTGAGGCAACGGGGCCGGTCGGTTCGGGAGTATAGTCTGAAATTCAACTCTTTGTCCTGATATGCACCTGCACATGTTTCCAGCATGACAGATCATATACATCGCTATATTGTGGGGCTGGATTCATATAATGTGGATAGTTGTCTGGTATTGGCTGCCCAACCTGGGATGGATATTGCCCGCATTCAGGCCCATGGCCAGGGGATGGAGGATCGTCGTCAAGGACGCCAGGCAGACAGGACAGACGATAGGGGGCCACCAAAGAGGGCTAGGTCATCCGGTTCAGCAGCAGATTTCTGGGGCAGGCAGTCTCGGTAGCAGCAGAGTGGGCCTGCTCCTCGACTGGTGTGAAGTACACCTTCACAAACTCCCGGTAGGAGACCAGCTATTACTAGTCAGACGAAGGCAGGACCGAGTTCCAACAGCCAGCAGAGATTTACTATACCCATGTATCCTCATTGCGGGAAGCGGCACCCGGGGGAGTGTTTCCGCTCTATAGGTGTCAGTTTTATTTGTGGCCGTCAGGGCCACCAGATGCGAGATTATCCTGATAGAGTTGGTGCAGAAGGGTCCGCCCAGACTTCGGGAGCAGTTGGAGCTTCTTCCTCTGCTTCAGTGGCTATGAGCCCTGCGGGGCGAGGTACCCCGGCGGTAGCAGGTCGTGGCAGAGGTCACGGTGGAGTTCCAGGTTCCAGCAGTTCTGCAAACCACATTTATGCCCTAGCTAGCCGACAGGACCAGGAGGCATCGCCTAATGTTATCACTGGTACATTATTTGTTTGTTCTCGGGCTATGTATGTGTTGATTGATCCTGGTTCCACTTTGTTGTATATTTCCCCATTGGTTGCATGCACAATTGCTATAGAGTCTGAACTAATCCAGCCTTGTGAGGTTGTGACACCGATAGATGAATCCATTATAGTTAACAGAGTTTATAGAAACTGTCCGGTATCTGTTCTCGACCGCTGTACTCGGGCTAATTTGATGGAGCTAGATATGACGGATTTTGATGTAATTATAGGCATGGATTGGCTAGCTTCTTGCTATGCTAAGGTTGATTGTCAAAGAAATTAGTTCAATTTCAGTTTCCAGGAGAGCCAGTTCTGGAATGGTCGGGTAATATTGCAATGTCGAGAGGCAAGTTTATTTTGTACCTCAAGTCCAACAGGATGATCAGAAAAGGGTGTCTTTATCACTTGGTTCGGGTGCAGGATGTGAATGCCGAGCCTCCAGCTCTCCAGTCTGTTCCCGTAGTTAGTGAATTTTTGGACGTATTTCCGAATGACCTTCCCGGTATTCCTCCGGAGCGAGAAGTGGAGTTTGCTATAGATTTATTGCCCGGCACTCAGCCTATCTTGATCCCTCTGTACAGAATGGCGCTAGCCGAGTTAAAGGAATTGAAGGAGCAACTCAAAGATTTGTTAGAGAAAGGCTTTATTCGGCCTAGCACCTCTCCCT
>JAOTQR010076821.1:0-12716 GCA_025774065.1 Solanum ossicruentum
GCTGCAAGTCACAGATATGCTGGCTGTCATTTTGTGTGTGTTAATAACATGCTTTCTTGCAACTAATTTCTCTTGTTGACTACACTGATTGGCTTCTCAGAATTAGCCGGTGTTTTATCTCCCTTCATTGTTCTAAAATTGACACTTGAGGATGTCATGGTTTGACGGTTGTTCCCAAATTCACTGATTTTTATATGCTTTAGTTATCCCCAAGGTTATCTATTTTCTATGGTTGTGCCCAGATGTATCTTTGGATCCTTCATTAATCCTTATTATCTTTTGTTTGCATGAACGACGCTTTGAGTCCCTTTTGGACTCTCCCACCGTCTTTGCATTTCACGATGGGCCCTGGAGGCCTAATCCTTACCTTCATCGAGTCAACCCAGCACATAGGAAAAGGAGCTATGATAGAAGATTCTGATGTCGATATACAATGCATATACACCAAGTGTATATGGAGATAAATGGGCCAAGCCCAAGAAATAATAGCTGAAATTCCAGTGGGCCTGGCAGACCCAAAACTTAGAAAATAGGACAGGTTGATATATTGGGCCTGTCAGAGTCCAAATTTGATTTTCGATGTTTCTATTTATTATGCATTTTGGATGATATTTGCTATTTGACTAACTCTAATTTTATAATCTTTTGCGCTTGTTAATCTAATTAAAATTCTCCAACACGTCTGTTATTTTCGTTTTATTTTGACAAAGTGTTTTATTAAGAAGAAAATAATAATAACCAAAAAAAATTAAAAAAAGATAATAAACGAAAATAAAAAATAAAAAATAAAAATGTAATTTTGTATTTTTATAATCAGTTTCCTTAAAATTTAGCAGACTACTTTCAATTTTGTCTAGTTAAACCCTTTTTAAAATTATTTAATTTATAAACTAGTCAACTTTTTGAAGTCAATTAAATTTTTAAAGTTAGTCAAATTGCATAATCGTAGGATAACCGCATTTAGCGGCCATTTCGAGTGCTAAAACCTTCTCGAAGTGGAAATGTGAACTCGAACCCGTTTCTCTGGATTTTAAAAGATTTTTCTGTTAGGTCTATTAAAATATTTAATGGTTTTCTGATTATCCATAAAATTAGGTGGCGACTCTATTTTTTCTTTCGAATTTTGAGAATTGGTTTTCACTTAAGTTAATTGAGTTTAAACTAAATTTTTGAATTTTCTTTCTTTTCAAAAAGCCATTTTTCAGCATAACACCACTTAAAGACGTTATTGAAAATAGATTATATTTTATTTATTCAGAATCGTCACTTGGAATTGAGTTTTGGCATTTCAAGTCACTTTATTTAATCCCTAATCAAAAGTAAGCTGACTCTTTTATTATTGGTCTGTGAATACAAAGATCAAGTAGGGAATTCTGTTGACCGAGGGGACTGTGTTAGGCATCCCTCGAATCCTGTGATTCTAGCACGATTATTTTTATCAACCTATACTTATCTTAAATTATTTCTGGAATAATGTCCATGAGCCTTAATTTGCTGATTTTCTTTATTATAGATTTTATGAGTCTCAACTTAGATGAGTCATCGCATTCTTCCTTTAGACGTTAGAGGCATGATAGCTTTCTGTACAACTTAATAATTTTGTAAACAAATTTTAATTTGAATAAAAGAAAATTTATTAAACTCATTTGGGTCATGATGCGTCACCGCATCCTTAATATTTTTTTCAAAAAAAATTATTTATTTATTTATTTAGCATTTCCATAAAGACGTGCAACCATATTCTTTAATAAAAGTTATATTACACAAGTGTAAAGAAATATGCATAAAACTTACTTAGGGTCCAAGGGCATTTATTCTTCTTGTTTTAATTTATTCATATCTCTTTATTTATAATTTAATTTAATAAGAATATCTTTTTTTGGATATTTTTTTAAATTTAATCTTTCATTTGACATATTTAAATCATAAAATTAATAAATATTTTGATATAATCAAATATCTTTAATGACTACGAAATTTTAAAATTATTTTTTTATATTTTTTAAAATTTCATGATAAGTCAAAATTAGACCAAAAAATAAAACATTTTGTTACTATTCTGCTATAATTATTGATATGTGCGGCTAGTATCCTAGTCAAAATATTAATTTAAATTATGTTTTCAACCTGACGTAGATGATGATGATGACGACGATGATGATGATGACGATGACGAGGATGATGATTAGTGCCTTCTAACATGAACAAATAAAAACTACTTGTCTACACCTGTCTACACGTACGTAGTAAATAAAATTTATCCATAATATCTGAATTTTGATTTGTATCTCCAGAACACTATATATGATATCAATTTGTAAGCCTTGACATAAAATGGCAATCTCTTGTAAAATAGTGGTGCGTGTAACTCAGCCAGCCACAAATGTAATATTAAATGGACGAATGACAAAATGCAACGTGTCAACCAAATAATTTATTGTAAAAATTGTTTTAAATAATTCAGAAAATAAAAAAACATTTTAACAATGGCGATATCATACAATTTTGTATATCTCAAGTATCTCATAAAATATGTCATACAACAAAATACAACAAAAATTGACGTAACATGATAGTCTATACATTTAATTGGCAAGAAATAGACCATTTGAAAGTTTTTAACGAAACAAGATTTTCTAATATTTATTTGACATTAAATAGCCACATTTTTTTCTTGAAAATCTCTTATTTTTGTAGGACGTTTAAATTTTAATGTTCCTTTTTTTTCACTTCTTATTATTTTGTCAACCGTCATTATCAGACCCAAAACAATTATATTAAAATAGCGCTATTCTATATATAAAAAATCACGATACTTTTTAACTTTCCTCTTTTAGGTATTTTTTTCCAAAAAATATCTCCCTTAGAGATCAATCACAATAATAACTCTTCACAATAAGTAGGTAAAATCACAGCAAATTCATCTTTTTATATTGATTTTCCGCGTTATTAAAAAAAAATTTAGGGTTTCTACATTTTCATCTTGTAGTTGGATGCAAATTCTTTTTTTTTTTTTCAAATTTTTATGTTTTCTACCCTGGGTCGAAAAAAAATATAAGATTTCATGATTTCTAGAATTGAAGCTTTTTCAATTTTCAATAATCAATTAATTAATATATTTTTCGTAATTTAAGAGATATAATATTTGATACTTTTTTCATTCAACAGTACTTGTTAATTCACTATTGATTTTGCACACTTCTTAAAAAATTATAAATAGAAGTGTAATTTTATCATATCACCCTTTGAATATAATATTACTCTTTCCGTTTACTTTTAGTTGTCAAATTTTAACTTGGCACACTTATTAAAAAAACAATTATTGATATAGTAAATTTACTATTGTTGACACCCAATTTTGTCCGGCCTTTTCACAAATCAGTCATCAAATTTTGAAAAGTTTTGAAATAATTATTTTGGAAAATATGTATTTTTTAGAACTCAAAAAAAATATATTATCCGGGGGCGTGGCTAATTCCCCTTATTTCCCTTCATTTCTCCCCAATGCGCAGACCCTTTCCCTTTCCCTTTCTCTTCTTCTTCAGCGCAGAAATCAGAAAATCCCAAAAACCAGACGACCCCGACCTTCTCCAACGGTCGACCCCTCTGTCAAAGATGACACCGCACCCCACGCTCATCTTCTTCTTCTTTAATCGACCAGTGAACCAAAACCCAGAAACCCGACACCAACAATTCCAACAAATCTGACAAAAATCAATGGTGATTTTCAATCCGTTGAGGATTTTGCAAAATCCCAAAGATTTCTTGCCTAAAGGGAGGATTTTTGAATTTAGAATTCAAAATCCGACCCCAAAAATTTCGGGATTCGCCCTAATTTTGAGGGCTGTAAAATCTTCTTCGTCTTCATTTTGAATGAGCGGTTCTCAATCTCAGAACATCCTAGCGTAGGCGGCAATCGAGAGTTGAAAAGATCTGCGCTTTCAATTGCTGACGGCAATTTTAGAGCTCAAAAGCTCTAGTTAAAGGTTCATCCTTAATCCACACATATAAGGTTTTGGAAATCCTGAGAAAAGGGCAGTCAACAATTTGGAACACTAAGGAAAATCCCAAGCCGCCACTATTCTCGAAAAGGTCCGTCGATTCCAAAACTAAAGCCAGAACATACATTCTTCTGAGTCGAGGAATTTGAAACGAGCTTCGTTTGTGGT
This sequence comes from Solanum ossicruentum, assembly GCA_025774065.1. Classification (NCBI taxonomy): domain Eukaryota; kingdom Viridiplantae; phylum Streptophyta; class Magnoliopsida; order Solanales; family Solanaceae; genus Solanum; species Solanum ossicruentum. Next base: position 4,170 of record JAOTQR010076821.1, read on the forward strand.
ATCGAAGTTCACTGTTAAGCTCGTCGTCCCAGTTCGCTGCCCCAAAAAAGGTAATATCTTAATCTTATTTTCATTTCGAATTTCATATACTTCGTCAGGAATATGAATGTCGTAGCTATAAAAAATTGTGATGTTTGCGTCTTTGTTCGTCTTGACTGAAAATGCCTGATTTGATGTTGCGATGCTGTTGTTGTTTAGTCGTCAAGATATGGATGTTATGCTGCTTTAATGGATCATAAGGTAACTCAGATTTGCTCTAATATGTTGTACTCAGGCTCTGTTATGTTTATTATGTTTCCCTGTTTTCTGGTTTACTGAAGTGATTACTGTAAGAATAATGATGTTGTTATTTATCGTCCTGATTCGCTGTAGGCTGTTAAAAGTTTAAAAAACTAGTATTGAGGCGTCAAGTTCTTTTCCCCAATCTAACTGCTGGCTGGTCTTCATTAGTTTCTTTGCTTATGGTTCAAAACCATCAGTTTAGTTCCATATGAATATAGAAGTCCAGGTCTGGTTTCGTGAAATGATTCGGATAAGTGTTGGATGACGTTATTTGATAACACTGCTGTTATGTGTAATGAGTTGGTACTGTCATTCGAATGTATATTGCTGAAATGCCCCATTTTTCAGATTTACAGTTCATTTTGCTGTTGTTCTGTTTCTCTTTGAAGCAATGTCAATCCATTCTATGAACATGTCCTGCTTGGGGCGCTGTCAAAATCATTTAGTGTTGCTGTGATTTGGGGTGTGCTATCAAAATCATTTAGTATTGCTTTGGTTTATTTCCTCCTGTAGAATCTGAGTCTCTTGATCATAAATAGCCATGTGTATGCCTAAAAATCCATTCTGACCTATTTTTGGTCCAGATTTGCTTATCTTTGTTTGAGACTTTAACATCGTTTGAATTTGCTTACATATTTGAATTACAAGTATGTTAACATACAAATATAGCTTGCTAATATACCAATGACGTCAAGTTTTGTTGCTTATGAGTTTGCTATCATGTTCCTAATGTGTCCAGATTAAAATAGGGAATGGTTTTATATCTGTACTCTTCTTTTCATGAATCTAGATTGTCGGACATATCTGTCTCTTTCCAGCATATCTGAGGATAAATTGATTTAATTCACATTAAAATGGCTGGCTTGTTTTTATTTTGTTTTGGTCTAACAAGAAAGTGCCGGTCTATTGTATGAATGTCTCAATTCTTGCTTCTATTTGTCATAGGCTCTATGTAGGTTTGATAATCTGATTATATTCCTCAACCTGTGAGGAGTTCAATTTTGCGTCTCAGTTTCACGTTTTTGGCCTAAACATGCCTTAATCCTGATCCTTTAGTTGCTGCCTGCTTTGCTGTTAAAATTACAACATTTCCATAAACTTAAGTCAAATGTCTTACTTTTATTTTGTTTCAAGAGAGTCAGCATAATCTCCTTGCTTTGTTATTAATTTTGAATATCTTACTAATCTTTATTTTATTCCTTTGCATGAACGCTTCGAGCCCATTTTGGACTCCCCACACTGCATTCCTTGGGCCATGGAGGCCCAAACTTCCCTTCCTCTGAGTTGGCATTTCCAGAGAAAGAAGTTGTTAACAGATCCCGGGGGCACAAGTTGCATTAGAGATAACAACTTAACTCTCTTCTTATATTGTCTTGTTTGTGTTGTATTTATGTGAATACTTACATTTATCTTATTGGTTTCAATCTAGTTAAAAATCCCCGACATGTCGAACATTTATGTTATTTTTGTTTTTGCTTCATTTTTGAAAAGAGTTTTGCATTAAAATATTAAAAAGGAAAAGATAAAAAATAAAAAATGTGATTTTATCATTTTAGTTCAGCTTTCAAAGTCAGGACAAATTGAGTCTTTCAAAATTAATCAAAGGTTCAAAATCAATCGATCTTTTTCAAGTCAAAAGTTAGTCAAATCACTTAATCGCCAGATAACCGTATTTAACGGCTATTTCGAGTGCGTAAAACCTTCTCGAAGTGGAAATGTGAACCCGAACCTGTTTTCTGAAATTTTAAAAGATTTTTCTGTTAGGTCTTTTAAAATATTTAATGGTTTCCTAATTATCCACAAAATTAGGTGGCGGCTCTATTTTCCTTTTGAAATTTCAAAAAATTAGTTTTCACTTAAATTAATTTAGTTTAAACTAAAATTTTTTATTTTTTTTTCAAAAAGCCATTTTTCGGCATAACAGAAATGTCGACTCTGCTGGGGTCTTTAATTAGTTCTAACCATTAGATTATGTTGTTTGACTAACTATATGATTTGTTTGATTATACTGTCTTATTTGCTTTATCTGTTTAAATCTGATATTAAACTGTCATTTGCATCTCATGGCACTTCCTATTTTATTTTGTGTATTTGGAAGGAAGGTTTTGCGATCCCCCAGTCAGATCTCCAAATACTTGACCCTTTTCGGAATAAGTGACAATTTATTGGTTCGTGATGCGTCCAATGGTTGTCATTAATTTCCAGCTCAGGTTGTCCGTCTGGGTACCAAATCCAATCGAAACCCACTCTTAGACACCTAGGATAGAGCGAAACCAAATCCTTTAGACAACTAAAAGTGAATGGAGGGAGCAATACTTTCTTGAAAAATAAAATAGGAAATAACTATAATTACTGAATTAGATAAATCAGAAATTAAATGTAAAATTATCTCTTAATTTCATAAATTAAATAAATATTATTGAATATTTATTTTTAATATAGTGGATAAATAAAGACGGAGAGTATAATAAATATTTATTTTGCCAATATCTAAATTTATTAATTAATAAGAATCAACATATAACAATGTAACTAAAACTGTCTAAATTTGTTAATAAATTTCGTTTTACAAACAAATGTATATCTATGTAAAATTAAAACGATACTAATACGTACAAACGTGTACCTATATGGAATTTGAAAGATATTAATACAAATAAATGTATATCAACTTATTATAAATACAAACAAATGTACCCAATACAAATATTTATCAATCTATTGGATGAATACGAATCAATAAAAATAAATGTATACGTGATTATGAATTGAGTTTAAGGGCAAAATAGTTTATAGAAAATGAACTCATACGAATACTCCTGGAAAGAAGAATAATCATAATCAAATATTTTTTGCTAGTTCTAATGAGAGATAATTCTAACTATAATATTTTGCTAGTTTAAGTAGAAATGATTGAAGGCTAGAAGAGACATGATATTAAATATCTTTTATTATTTAAGAAAATAATATTATAAAAAAATTATTGATATATTACTTTTGGACTAATATGTATCCATTTTTTATTAGCTCAATAATATTGAACAACATGTTGTCAATTGTATGTAGAAATTATCTATCGATGTCAATTCCTCGAAATACAATGAGATACAAACGATTTTGATGGTGATTGAGGTGATTTATGGCAATGGTATAATGTATCTCATAAAATTATATATCATCATATAGTAAAATATAAATGTATTTCATAAAAATATATGAAATTCAAGTAATTATAATGGTGATAGGGGTAGTTTTGATGATGATACAAGTATAAATAAAAAAAAACTGAGTGGCACACAGTGCAATAGAAGTGTTTTATATACAATGATATACAACTGATAGTTGGGTGATTTCTGATGATGATACATGTGTATCTAATAAAATTCAAGGGTCATACCAGAAACATCAGTGCAAGTACATATTTATTGTACGTAGAGTGTACATTATATCATGGGTCATTCGAAAACAGTCACGCTATGTTTTTAAACATAGGGGTTAGGCTGCGTATATTCGATTATCCCTTACCCCGCAATGGGTGGGAGCCTTTGAGGCATTGGGAAAATGTTGTTGTTGTTATTTAGAGTGTACATTACATGCATGTAAATAGTATTACATGATTTCAGTTAGATAAGATTGATGTTATATATGCACATATACATTTATTATGGAATGAATATCATATATTAGGCTTATGCGTAAATACAATTTTAAACCATTTCGCTATATTTTGTACTTATTTAAACCGTCGCTATTTTTTTTTTCATAATTATTGCTATCTAAGAAATTTTTTCATGTAAAAGCCTTACGTACATCATATTAAAAAACGTCCAAAAACATAATCCAAAAATCATTTTCTTTGGATCCAAATATATCCAAACACAATAATTTGAATTGTAGGACTATCATATATGATGAAAAGAGGAACATAACAAATAAAGAGAAAGAAATAGAAATGTGAGAGAAAGACTTTCGAGAATTGGAGAATTTTTGGCGTTATTAAATATAGAAAATTTAGGATTTATTTGTTAAACTTTGTAAACGAGAAGAAAATAATTCAACAAAAGAAAAATTAACCCCCTGTTTGGATGGCTGTTATGCGTTGTATTGTTAGTTCAAGTACAATGTTTGTTTTGATTATTACTTAAATTCTATTAGATTGTATCGTTTAATTCTATCGTTAGGTAATTACGAAAAAATTTATTTTATGTAACGATCGATTTGGTGTGATTGCGTCGTCACTTTAATATCTTATTCTCATTTTTTACTTTACTAGTTTAGAGTACATGCGATGCATGTGTGTGACACGACAATATAAAATAATATTGCATATAAAAATAATAAAGAATAGATTATAATAGATGCAATAATATGTTTATTTCAATGAAATTACAATATATGTAATAACATATTTATTTAAATAAAAACATGTGTTCTTCTAATTATAGTCTGACTATTTCAGATTCGGAATGTATAGGACCCCATTTGTGGGGAAGCACTTCTAATCAATAATTTTTCTCATACTTAATAAAAAGTAGTAAGACCAAAAAACATAGTAGAATAAAATTTTTACTACTATATGTGTTTATTGACATGTATAGAAAATTCCGAAGGTTGTAAAATTATGATTTTGTTATATAAATATTAATTACTTCGTGGATGTTTATAAATCTAGCAAATGAAATTCTTTAGCAGGAAGAAATTGCATGATAATTGATTTCCAAGAATTTCTTCTTAAAGATAATTCGATCTTGATTACTTATTTGAGGATACAATGTAAAGGTTTTTTTAAAAATTAATTTACTTGTCATATTTATTTACACTAAGTGTATATACTTTACATATGTATTGAGTTAAATAATAATAAATATATATTAAAATAATAAATTATTTTTTTAAAGAACGAAAACCCGAAAATATGGAATAACAACTTTGATGACAAAATTCATAAATAAGATTGATAAATAATACATGCAAACGACTTGAATCAAAATCAAAATTAAAAAAAAAAATTCAAGAAAAACTAAAATCTTAGTATAAGCTTTTCCATCACCCCTTATATATGGTTTCACTTATAAACGTTTTTCTTATGTGATTAAAGTGATAATTTGCTTGAATAAAAATTTTAATTCATAATTAGATCTTTATAGAAATCTCAACGGGCAAACTTATTCCAATTCTCAATTGGAATTGTAACAATGATTTGCTAATTGCTGATCCAATTCCAAATTAGAATCAACGTAGATGTTCCATAAAATCCTTTCATACATAAATAAATTTTAGACATATTATATTTCTTATATAATGTAAAACTCTAATTGATTTAGAATTATTAAATATTATTGTTTCTTGTTTGGATCAAATAATAGTTTGAACTAATTTTAAAGTAATATTTTTCTTTCCTTTTCTTTACGGCCTATATTAATTATTTAGGTATAATAATCCTAAAACAAAGTGAGTTCTAAATGTAAAGAAATTCTAATCCAAAATTGAATCTTGAAACCAAATAAATAAAATATTAAATAATAAATTAAAAAAATAGTGAAAAGATGATTTTGAATTAGTGTACATGCTTTGCACGTGTATACCGCGTTAATTGATAAAAAATGTATAAAATATAAATAAATTGTTACATTTGTAACTTATATCATTGAGCACATAACTATAAATAATTACGTAAATATTACTATCTCATATCGTCAATCTTATACATATACTATTTTTCAGTAGACAAAATAATTGAATGAACTTCTGATTCTATACATGTCCTTTTTTTCTCATTCGATGTCTGCATTGAGCTCCGACTTAATTTGAATCGTATAGCATAGGGTATATGTAGGAGTAGAGTTTCCACTCTAAATTTAATTTTCTCCATACTTAGGGCTCGAATCCGAGACAATAGTTATGAATGGAGTTGTCTCACCACTGCACGACAACCCATGTTGATAACTCTATGTTCTTCTATTACAGAAGGAAAAGAATGTCTTGATTCATCATTGAGTTTAAATTCATGTATACCTCCTATCTACCTCGATATGAATTATAATTAATATGGACCATTTATTTTCTTTTATTTGAGAGTTTTAACAAGAAAATGAACATAATAGTTTCAATAACTTGGATCATATATACACTTAAACACTATAATTTATATTGCATACCAATTTATAGTTTCTTTGGGTTTGGGTTGTTGCATTCTGAAAGTTTCTTCAATTTTTAAATAAACACATATATATCTTCCAAACATACATACATACAAATAAAAATTTAAGCCAATAAAAATGCAGACAAATTATTAACAAACATGTTATAAATTATGGGATAATATAATATTATGAAAGATAAGAAAAATATTATTACCTCTAAACCCATCCATGTATAAGCATGTTGCTTTAAATATATGCCTTATTTTATTATCATATTAGAATTAGTATTAGATGGTAGAATTTTATATTTCATGTGTTAGTTTATTTCAATCTTAAATATTAGGTAAATTGTTAGTCAAAAAATTTGACACTTTTTTCATATCTTTTGAAGGTTTTTCATTTGCTATATTTTGGATAGTTTTTTATTTTTTTTTACTTTTTATTTATTTTTGTTTTGAGACGTTTTTTTTAAAAAAAAACTTTTTTGATTATTATTTTGAAAGTATTTTCGAATATTTTTTTTTAGTTCAAGTTTATTTTTGGAAGTTTTTTTGCCTATTTTTGACGGTTTTGAAACCTTTTTTGGGGGTTTTTATTTCTGGACGTTCTTTTTAGTCATTATTTGAAAGTTTTTTTTTTTATTAATTTTATTTTTGATCAAGTCTATTTTAGTTGGAAAAAAATTCTTTCTGTATAAATTTAATTATAATAAGAAAAAATTCTTCATTTAATTTTTATTACGTTTGTTATATTTAATATTTAGTAATATTAAAATAATAATATAATAAGTTTAAAAAATTGTGAAAAAGAAGAGTATGTTAATGAAGGGCAAAAAATTTAAAAACATTTCTAAAGGTCTTCACGCTTTTAATATAGTATGGATATAGATATAGATAGATAAGAATAAAATATATATAAAAAAATATTATACAAATCGATAATTGATAAACTAAATAGAAATCAAAGAATTAATTTTATAGTAACACCCGGTAAAATTAAAAGAATACCCTTATAACGGAGACGTACTCATAATGCATCTTTCCATGCTCGGATGGAAAATTCAAGACCGGATTTGCGATCAGCGTGAAAAATCAAGTCTAGAAATGGTCTCGACCCGATTTAAGAGCAACCGAGTCAAAAATTAATTTTCACAAAATTGACCAAAAACAGTACGGGTGAGCGACAAGGCTACGACGCGGACCCAAAACAGTGAGCGTACGCAATAGCTTTGCGACACGGACCTATCGCGAACCCACACATATATATTTTATCAATTTTTCGACAGGATTGAATTTTCGAAATTTTACAGGTGTGCAACAGCCACGTCGCGAATCTGTTATCCCGATCTGATCCACCAAAGTTTAAAATTTTAAATCTTTTGAGAGACATTCCGTACTTTTCCTAGTCCCTCCAAAACTTGAAACGCGATCCTTTTACATCGTTCTGATGAGTAAATAGGATCAAAAATCTTATTCTAGACCCTTCTTCACAACACTTGAAAGTTACAATTTGAGAGAGAATAAGAATGTAAGATAAAAGAATTCAAAAAAATTTTTGATCAGTGATTTAAAGAGTTTCATTCTAGACATGCAAGGCTAAATGAAAACAATAAGTATGGGAAGGCTAAATGAAAACAAAAAGTACGGGGAGCCTTTAGGAATTTAAAAGGCATTTTCTGAATGGATCTGTGGGCCCCATTTTAGAAACACAGAGTTTGTGATGTACACTTGCATGATTGCCACGTCAACTTTGATAGCTGAATGACGTGTCTCATTCTCCCTTTATTACGTGATTTTTTTGCTATCTCTGTTCCTCCCGTAATAACAATAACAATATATCCAGTAAAATTTCACAAATAGAATCTAGAAAGAATATAATATATGCAGACCTTTTCACTGACATAAAAATAGTCTCTGCTCCTCCGATACAAACAAAAAATACCTTCTGCACAAAACATTACTTGTCTACGTAGAGAGGAGTCACTTTTTGAGATAATTTTTGGTAAATAATTACTTATTGTATTTGATATGAAGGTCATTATAATAATTAAAAAATAAAATAGTATTTAAAAATTATTTTACAAAAAAAATTTTAATTTTGTAAATTTAATTTTTTTACTCCA
>JAOTQR010076822.1:0-12715 GCA_025774065.1 Solanum ossicruentum
ATGGAGGAGGAAAGGTGAGAGAAACATAATTTTATTTTATTTTATTTTCTTAAAATAGAAAAAAAATTGTCATTTATTTAATATTTTATTAATAATTAAAAAATAGTTATAGGGATATTATGACCAGACATTTATATATATGATGTGGAAATGACATGTCATTTATGTAAGGGAGAGTAAGCTACGCACATGGTAGAAGAGGTTTAAAAGTCTCATTTTAATCGAGTTTAAGTGTTCAGTTAGCAAACTCATAAGTATAAGGGTCCAAATTACAAACAAAGTCAAGTACAAGGTTTCCCCAGGTCATTCCTCCTTTATAAATATATTAAAATAATGTATTTTTTATATTTTATCTTCAATATTAATTATTTATCCTCCAAAACTTAGAATTATACTTTTAACAACTAATCCAAAACCTTCACTAAGCAATTTTGAAAAATACCAAGTATATGAGATTAGAACTTCAAATCTCACAATGAATGTGTAAATTACGTAACAATGCAAACATATAATATGTATTTATATTATATCAATATAGTTTGAAAATAACTTACAATTTCTAGTAAAAAATTAGGATTTTGTTACTATTTTCTCTCTCGCCTCTCTACTCTCTCTCCATATATTTGTACACCTATTCCATATATATAATTATTTGATAGATATACATATTCAATTCGGCGATATACATATACAATTCGTCTTTTTCTCTCGCCTTTCTCCTCCCTCTGTCAATCTTGCTTGTCAGATATACAAATACATATGTATATCAGTTATACATATACAATTATTTAACATATATATACACACACACACACAATTTGGCAGATATATATATATATACAATTCGCCTTTCTCCACTCTCTGTCCTCTCTCGCTTGTAGCTCGCTTCTCTTCTCCTTCTCTTGATCTCGCTCATGTCTTTCCTGTAATATGTAGCTACAAATCATAACTTTAGCAAACTACAACTGTTTTTTGTCTTAGTATATTTTAAATATTTGCTCTTTTTGAAAAATTCTCATGAATGTAATTTTTAAAAATGATTATATATGCGATCTAATTTGTTTGTTGAGGAAATTCGAATGAACATCTTGGACCTCTCTTAGATTCGCCCTTTTATACATCAACAAATATAGATATTATGATAAAATATATTAATATAATTATTACTTTAAGGAACATATAAAATTTAAAATGGATAAATAAAAGTAAACAGATGGAATAATTTCTGACTCAACCGTCTATATCCAATGCTTCTACCAGCACTTAAACCTCAACAACGAATCCTAAGAAAGAATGGAACAGGTATGGGCCCGGTAGCGTATAATTGTAAGCTTTTTAAAGTGTATGGCAAAGCGACTTTTAAATATATATAATAAAATAATTAATATATAAAAAATATAATTATATTTTATGTATATAAAAATTAGTTAAAAGGAAGAAAAAGTATGTGTGTCTATATATATATATATATATACTAGTCTTGTTCAATTTACTTTGGGTGTGATCAAAACAATATATCAAATAAAGAAGGAATAAAAGTCTATCAAATAAGGAAGATTTAGGAGTATTTCTATGACTAGAAGTCCTTATTGTCACTTCTTTTTATATACTTTAAAAGTTAATATAATAAATATAAATAAATAATATTTTTTAGAAAATGATTAAAAGACGATTTTATCTAAAGCAAAGTCTTTCAATGAAACGCAAAAAGTTCAAACAACATTTTTAAAAAGTCTTCATGTTTTTAATATAATATAGATACACACTAACTTACAATATAACTTGTCAAAAGTTATAAAAAGTAAAAAGTACAATCAGTGACGGAGCCACTCTTTGGCCTGGGGTTCATCCAAATCACTTTCAGTAGAAAATTATACAATTTATACATAGCTAAAATTATCCTTTTATCTATATATAGTAGATGTCAAACCTCCTTCAGTTAGTTTGAGCGCTTACTTTTTCAGATTTTAAACTCCATTAATTGAAATCCTGACTCTGTCACTATATACAATATAACTTACTCATATATAAACTATACACTGATTATACGTTATGATATATGTAAAAAGCTTAATATAATTTAACTATATAATTTACTCAAAATGATTTAGTCAAAATAATTTACGTCTTCAATATGTTGAATTTTTCCTTTTTCTAAAAAGACGAGGAAGATGAAGAAGGGGAGGAAGAGGGACAAAGGAGGAGGAAAGAAGTCATTAATAGCAAAACTAGAAAGAACAAGAACGAACAATTTGGCCAATTTAGTAATTTGCAAATTGGGCCAATTTTTTGGTAAAGTAAAGGGCCGAATGGCCACTTTGCATAATTCGTCCAATGTTAGATGCATTTATGTCGGTAGAGGTTGCATAAATCACATATGATATCGTTTGATTGGGAATAACTTATCTCAAAATTAATTATTTTGAGATAAGTTATCTTATCATGTATATGAAATAACTTATTATATTATTATGGTATAAATGGTGGGATAATCCCAAATTTGGCAACAAAATAAGATACCAAAATTTTATGTCTTCACTATTTTTTTATCCCATGACTTTTTATTTTTATCCATCAGACCAAACAAATCCATAGTGTAAAGAGTTAATAATTATTTTTTCTACCTCTTTAAAATTTATAGAAATTCCGTTAAAAAATATGGTATTCCGGATACATTAATTCAGTTGTGGATACAAAAATTAGGATTGTTACTCTCTCTGTCCTAAATTATATGATTATTTTGGCTTAGTACAAACTTTAAGAAAAAAAATAAAGAATTTTGAAACTTGTGGTCTAAAATAACTCATAATTATTTGTAGGGTTAGAAATCATTTCATTAAGAATAAAATTAACATTTTAAAGTTAAATTATTATTCATATAAAAATGTGTCTTTTTTTTCAATCGACTAAAAAATGTGTAATTTTATTATTTTATTTCATGTATAACTAATATATGCAAAAGTTATTCCACCTTGCATAAAATTATACATAATTTTCCTCATAAGTTATATGAGTATTAATTATGTACAATTAGTAAAACATAATCAAGCACCATATAAAATTAATAGTACATGAATAATTTTTATACAACATTTAAAACATATTAACCAAATATTATATAAAATAAATACATGAATTAGATTGATTCGAACCAGCTATCAAGCAACCCCTAAACATACATTGATTATACATCTATTATAAAAATAAAAAAAAATAGATGTGGAGGGTTATTGCGAGTATGGGCAAGGGGAATATATGTAAAGATGGATGGACCAAGAACAATGAAAATCAAAGAGAATTTTGAGTTCTATTTTTGTCTCTTAAGGTTATCTTGCTTCTTTCACTCCTTGAAGGGTCTTGCTCGATCTATTTATTATTATATCTAAACTTCAAATTCGAAATTCAAATGTTTATCGTCCAATTTCAAACTAGTATGGCGTACTGAATATTTTTATTTGTTATTACTTTCTTCGTATTAGGGTAGAAGGTTAATAAGAGTAGAATATTGCCTTGCATTGTGATGTAGTAGATTAGTAGAATTAGTCGCGTCTTTATATAATATGTTGCATTATTCATTATTTATTTTGCTACTTTTATTTTATTTATAAAAATGTTGTTTACTTTTCATTTTAATCGTTATTTTATATCTAATTTTTTTTCTACTTTTTGGGTTGATATACTCGAGTCTGAGTGTCTTTCTGAAATAATCTCTCTATCTCTATGAGGTAGTGATAAGGTATGCGCAGACTCTACTCTTCTCAGATTCCATTTTGTGGAATTTCACTGATATATTGTTGTCACACTCTTTATTCTAATTTATATGAATTATTTTGATTTGCCACAAACTTTAAGAAAGAAAAGAAGAAGAAATTTTGAAACGTATAATCTAAAATAAGTTATGAATATTTGTATGGATAAAAATCATTTTATTAATAATAAATATAAAATAAAAATAAATAGATGGAATATGTCTTTTCATTTTATGTGGTCATCCAATTGTCAACATTCTACCCGGATAACTATTTACATAGTAAGAAATATTTGAACGGCCACAAAGCAAAGACCAAAAGACACCATCCCAAAATCCTTAAAATTTCAAACCAATAAGGTCAATTCTTGAACCACTTTTTCTATCTTTTATTATTATTTTTGTTGTTGTTTTGCCCTTTTTCAGAGGGCAGCTTTTGACCATAAAGAAAAGGACATGAATGGTCCACAAGAAAATGGCTTTCTTGGAGTCTAATCGAGCCCACCATGTCAAAGCCCATATCAAATCATCTACTGTGAGTCAACCTTTTTGTCCTGCTTTTCAAGTTCATAAATACTCATTTTTGGAGTCGTCACTTAATTTATACTCGAAATTTAAGAAAAATATTGAAAATTTATACTTCAAACATAATATTTGATATTTAAACTGTTATTTTGAATTGTTCACTCTTATTATCGGAATAATTTTATTGAAACGTAAAGCATGTGACTAAAGAAAGGTGAAAAAGAGATTTTTAAAGCATGTTTAACTTGTCTTCTCAAGGACAAGCAAGTCTGCCAAGTCTATGAATTTGGTTTTGGATTTTATGGTTTAAAATTTATGGATTTTGAATTGTTATGAATTTTTAGATTAGAAAATTCAATATATATATATATATATTAGTAAGTCTAATTTTCAAAAATTCAATGGATTCATGTTCCGTTGTCCTATACATTATAGCATTAAATTCAATATGGCATTACATGACACAAGTAACTGTCGTTTGGTTACCGTATAAGAATTATGTTATTCATGTATAAAAATTTACATTAGTTTTTATCATGTTTGGTAAAAGTTTTGTATTAGGGATAAAAGTCAACATAACTTATACCATGTTTGGTTAGTAGTTTCTAAATGTTGTATAAAAGTTATTGATATAGTAAGTTTATGCGGTGTTTAGTTAGGTTTTAGTAATTATACATAACTAATACTCACATAAGTTATGAGAAAATCTATGTCTAAGTTTATGCGGGATAGAAAATGGAATGAAATTAGTTTACTAATTTCTTTTAAACTTTACATAACTAAATCCTACATAACTAATACATATATAACTAAATTTTGCGTAATTAATACCTACATAACTAAACTCTGTATATATAACTAATATCTGCATAACTTTAACCAGTAACCAAACGACCCTTAAGGGTACCTCAGAGTTTAATCCTTTTTAACATTAGAAATATACACATTCTAAGGGACAAACTATTAAGTAAATTAAGGACTTAAGATTGTTTATTGTTATGGCATATCTTAAAAGCTCAAAAGTCGAATTCTAAAATTTAAAATATCCAAATCAAAATCGAACTTAAGAATCTAATCCAATCCAAATGCCCAACCCTAGCTTATCTCTAATACTGTTTGTCCTATTTTAATTGCATTTATGAGGTAATACATACAAATTAAGAAAAATATTCAAACACAAAATTTACATCATATTTTTCACATTGTTCTTTGTAAAATCATAAATATGTAATGTAATTTATCTCCTAAAAAATATAAAAATTCAATAAATGAAAAGACAAATATAAAAAAAATTGAAACATTCACTTTAAATTTTGAACAAATCAAATATTTTGAACATTAAAAAAACCTCAAAAATTTAATTAATTTGAAATGAACGGAGTAATCGCTTACCTGTATTTTCGATAATAACTGAGTTGTAACTTCTAGGATCTCAATTTAATTACAAGGAACCTAGTAATTAAGACGGTGGCCTAATCACTCATTACTATCATTAAAACTACTTAAAGATGAATCAAGTAGTGATATAGTATTTCTTCCCATTCTTTTTAGTTGTCATATTTTTTTTATTTTTAGATTTAAATTATATAAATTTTTTTATTAAAATTTAAAGATATATTTTTTCTTCATATTGATATGAATCAGGTTGCAATAAATAATACTTTTCTTATAATTTTTTAAATATCTAAATTTTTATTTTAAAATATCAATTAATTTAATCTAATTTAACTTTGAAAATTAATCAAATTGATTAAGAAAAAAAGAGCAATATGACAATGAAAAAGGGACCGAAATCTATTTCGTTTGTATTTACCTCCTTTTATCTAATAATTCAGAATAGATTAAATTAGAAGGGAATCATATAAGCTCTCTGCAAGATGCTTTATAGTTTTTAGAAATTCTGATTTGTTTTTATAATTATGAAATCCTTAAATAGGATAAGGAAAATATATTTTCGTTAAATGTATTTTCTGATATAAACCTACGTGTTTTTTTTATAATAAGAAAAGGTCCAAAATTGTACGACAATGAGATTTTTAAAATTTTAAATTGTTTAAAAGTTGGGGCAATCATGCTGTTCTCGTTACAAAATTAGCATGCATTTATTTGCCATGTTTTCTAACCGAATTGATAAATTCATTAAAAATATCAAATTTATCCAATTTAACAACGATGACATAATTAATTATCTAATTTTAAAGAGTTTAACAGTAACATTTCGAGTCATTTTAGTTAACATCGGGTTGGAATATTAAAAGGGGTTTAAAAAATCACAAAAATTATTTTTTTGGCATACTAGAAAAAAAAAGTAAAAAGAAAAATGGATCTAAGAAGGGGTTTTTCTTTAATTGTGTTGATGATTTTTGTGATCGGAGAAAATTATGTTGCAAAAGGTAAAAAAAAAATTATTATTTACAAATGTGATATAGATTCATGCACGAATGATTGCTTAAAGGCTTATGAGATATGGCGAGATGTATTCGTTAAGAAAACGAGATGTAAATCCCGTATGGGTTCCAAGGTATTCCTTTAATTATTAAGAGTTAAGGGATTTATCATTCAAAGGAAAGTAGACTATTCAAGAATTTTCTATTTTATTTGTTGGAATTGAATTTTAATAAATAAACAATTAATAGAAGACGAAATCACTAAAATCTTGTTTCGTCTTCACTGGTAACTTGAGTAAGGAGTAGAACTTTTTATTTTAAGATTTTCTAGAGTTTGAAAACGATAACAAAATTAAAGGATGTTGGTTGTAATCCCCAAAATATTGAAAATATTTGTAGTTGCTATACTTGTCCACCTGTGAACCATAAACTATCAAGAAAGAGTTTGCATATTTGATGATAGGTCTGTTTATCGATCGATTTAGTATGATTTAAAATATTATAAATGTTATTTATCAATTTTAGCTAAAATAAAAAAGGGGTTCAAAAGTATATCAAAAATGACTCGGTGGAATTTTTGTCTATGAGATTCAATAGATAATTTTTCGAGTCAAAGTTACAAAAATAAAAGAGTACGCGATAGGTCCTCGACACGGACCTACCCCACCATAGTGTAATTTTCACCCTGGAAAATTTTCTGAAAAATGGATTGAGATGGAACAAGTCCAAGTCGCGAACTTGCTTCATCATGGTACATGATTTTTAGTTTTAGTAAGGGTATTACCATCTTTTCTCCACTTTTTCTAGATTAATATCTTATCGTTTTAAAGGTAAAGCTAGGGTTGATCAAATTCTCCAAAATTTTCAAAGAACTTTTAGTGTTACAAGTATGCAAGTCTCTCCAAGAATTGTTTTAATTTCGTTTTAGTATCTTTGACTATCAATTTTCATCCAAATTAAACTATCAGTTGAGTTCAAGTCTTCTTCTTAGTTTTGAGTAAATTCTATTGAATATATGTGTATGCTATTTCTTGAGGTGAATTATTGTACTACATTACTATATTGTCAAGTTAAGTTATGAAGTTGAGACATTATATTGCATTTATTTAGAACTTTAGAGAATTCATATAAAGCTATCAAGTCTAAAATGTAAGTTGAGTTGAAGAAGTATCTTGAGTTGTAATTTCAGCATGAGTTATACAAGAAACCTATTTTTATTTACTATATTTTGAGCATACATATAAGTACTCGTAAAACAATGATTTTGAAATTGCGTTGAGTAATAAACTGTTGCTTCATGTATTCATCGAATTGAGAAAGCTAAGGTTGGGATAAATTCCAAAAGATTGAATAAGTATTTTGAATAATTTCACTCTTAAGTTATGAACGTATAAATGATATTTTGAGAGTAGTATTGAGCACCAATATGAATAGGAATAGTAATAACTCAAACTCATAAATTACATGGTTGGCGTAGGATAGGATCGTACCAACATTTGAATGACACTTCACTTGCCTCTAAAAGGCCTATGAGTTGGATCTATAAGTTAAGTTTGTCCCTTAACCTGGTAAAGTATTGGATGGGTCTAATACTGTGAGCAAGACATTGTTTATCATCATGATGTTCGTAGTGGTGATTGTCGATTAGAGAAACTCCCAAGTTAAAGTATATTATTTTCTTATATATTGAATTACATATATTTTTGTATCAAACCAAATATCTCATTTATATTTGCACTATTTTTATTATTGAGTTACTTTTGAGTTAGGCTTTTGAGTTGAGTATTCTATACTGAACTTTTGTTTTGGTTATTTTACATACTCATTGATTTCACATGCTGATGTCATTTTTGACCTGCATCATACACAGGTGACAACGATTCTCAAAACATGTCCTGTTGAAATTCAACTTCTACTCAGTCATGGTGAGCCCTCTTTATAGTCAGAGGAGCCTTTATGTTTCTTGGTCTTGTCTCTTTTCTTTCAATTTGGATAGGCACGGATCGATCATGGTACTCGTTTGAAGTCGGACTACATTGAAGTTTCATAAACTAAGATTAAGCTAGACAGACAACACTTCAGTTATATTTTTCAGTTTTATGTTGGATAACTTTGTTATGATGCTAGATTTCTTTTAAGACTCTAGCTATATGATATGTTTTTGTGTGTGTATATATATACACACACACACATACATACATACATATATACATGCTCTGTTCAATTCCAGCCCGTTCTTATTGTCTAAACTTTTCGATGAGTAAGAGAATCAGGACAAGCAATTCATTTGGAGTCAGAGATGGTCTCTGAGTATCGACTACATCCAGAATATAGACTCGGGATGCGACATAACTTTAGTACATTATTAGTGTATAAGATTTTGTACACTATTAGGTGATATTGATATGCTATTGCAGATTATCGAGTTATTTATTAATATTATTTATATATTTACTTATTTGATTGTAAAAAAAAAATTAGATAGTGATAAATTTTTCTCTCTTCTTCTCCTTTCAATTCATAAAAATTGCAAAAAAAAAATCAATTCTTTTTTCATATCTACAATTAAAATTAACTTTTTCAAACAATTATTATTGTAAATAAATGTGAACGTCATGGATTCAGTTTTGTTGAAACAAAAAAATAGAGTCTGAACAAAATAATTTAAGTAAAATAGAAGGAACACTAAAAAAGAGAAGATTACAAAACATTGTGTTCCGTCTATGCCATGACAATACCCACAATAAAGAGAGAAATAATGATTCACTAGAAAAAATATAGTCTAAAATTAGGAAAGAATTTAAATCACAATACATTAAGATTCAAAATTATTTGTTAATATTTTTTAAAATTTTTAATTATATTCTTTTGAAAAAGTATAAATATTATGATGGGATATATTTGATAGTGAGACAAATATTTTTTGAAAACTATTTAATTGATCAAAATATTTTACGTTTCTACAACAATAATAACATACCCAGTAAAATCCCATAAGTGGAGTCTGCGGAGAGGTAGAATGTACGCAGACCTTACTACTACCATAGGAGTAGAGAGACTGTTTTCTGGAACCTAATATTTTTTTTCCATAAATCAAAAAATATTTTTTTGTGAATATAACAAAAACAAATCACATAAATCATACGTTCTGTTTTTTTATGTCCTCCCACCTACGCAATAGTGTCACGCAATTTCTTTAAATGTCCACATCAAAATTGTTATGGAAGTATTATTTTAACAAGTCATTTCATCGTGGAAGAAATTTTCAACTTGCCTATTTCACCAAATATTCCAAACACCTTTATATTATATAGTTAACATATTGGGAAAATAAATCAATTATATAGGCCATAAAAATATTCAGTAAAATAAATCACGTATAGTTCACGGAAATTTCTTAGCAGGAAGTGTTCATACAGATAGTAAATACAATAATGCATATTAATTTAAAATTATTCTTCCAATATTTATTTTAGAAAAGAAATAAAATTTATGTATAAAATAGATTATCTTTTATGATTTTACTTGTAATATTATTTGATTTCATAAAAATAAAAATATAATTCATGTATATATAATAGTCTATTTTTTTCAGACTCCACTTATAATATTACACTAAATATGTTATTGTCGTAATCGTTTTGCTAACGACAAGCGTACCTAAAGTTCCTTCCTTCCCTAACAAGTCATAAGTTCACATGATTTGGAGCAAAAATTGTAACAAAAGGATATTACATTATAATTGGTACACATCACATTCTAAAATAAATAGTTTTTTTATTAATTTATTTCTAATTAAATCTTGAAAAGGAAGAGATTCTTTAATTAAGTAAAACTTTTATGTATAAAAAGAGTAATTTGGGAAGATTAATTCCTTTTTGAAATTCTAAAATACCACTTAGTATTTTTATTACTAATTAAATCTTGAAAAAGAAGTGATTCGTTAATGGTGTAAAACTTTATTTATAACAAGAGTAATTTTGGAAGAATAAGATTAATTCCTTCTTGAAATTCTAAAATTCCACTTAGTATTTTAAAAAAAAGAATGAAAAAGAAAATTAAAATATCACTTATTTTAGAATGAAAAAAGTAGTACACATTATCTAACGATGTAAAATTAATTGATTATTCACTCGTGAAAACCAACCAAATAAGCTTTTTGGGTTCATATTACGTAATTTTTGTCTTTTTTTAATTTGTATAAATCAAATTATTTTATTTTCCATGAGAAAATATTCTTCATCCTTAAATAATCAGAAACTTTGCTATGAATTATCTTAGACTTTTTCTAGAAGAAAAATAAAGAGAACTTTTTATTATATAATTTATCATTACTAACGAACATTTTAACAGTCAACTCCTTTAATTTTCTAGGAATTTTCTTGCATCATCTTTCATTGGACTTTATAATAACACAAATATGTACTCCACACTAGTAGAATTATTGAATCTTTGACAATAATATAGATAATTAACAAATCACCATCACATCGCCATCATATTAAACTAAGCAAAACACAATAATATATTCGAATAATAAGGTTCTTCTCTTTTTTTCTATTTGTCACAAATTATTGTCAATGTCAACTTAAAGTTTGTAGCATTAACTTATACACTTTTTAACAATCTTATTCCAAAATGACCTAAGTATATGCTCTCTTACTTTTCAATTCTAAGTTCTGTTTAAATCAAGGATGTAATAACTTAACTCGTTGGTGATATTCTCTGCTTTGGATCTAGATTCGCATTGCTTTAAAATATTTTCTTCTGTATTTTGTCGATGTGGTATTTCTCATTTTAAGATGGATGGTACATACACCCCACTACAGACCAGCATCCGCGCTGAAGTTTGGCCCTCCAAACAAGAATAAGTTCCTCTCTTCTCTGTTTCGTGACTATTATAATAGATTTGTTTTGACTTTCCTATTCTATAGATCTTCCCTAAAGAACTGAATGGATTGAACTGATCCATAATTTGTCTCTTCAATGTTTGAGTCAGACCATAGACGTGACTCTCTTTCGCCTAGGCAGAGGGGAGGTTATGTAAGACGATACTTATTCAAGAGTCTTGGACAGAAGGGAGAGGACGAAGACATAGTTTCCTCCCAGCTAGCACTGAGGTTTGGCCCATTTCACCGGAATTGCCTAAACTCAATTAAACTCTGACCCACATTGACAAGACTGATACTGCAGTGACTCTAATACCATCCATAATGATCCAACCCGCTAGTGATATTGTCCGCTTTGAATTTAGGCCCGCATGGCTTTAAAACATGTTAATAATAGGCAAACTTTGTTTACTTATATATGCAATATCTCTTTTGTGTTTTGTCGGTGTGAGACTTTTAATCTTAAGATAGATTGTTACAGAGGATTTATAAGAAGTAATTCTTTTATTTCTATGAAGCAGAAGTAAGAATGTACTGAATCTGTTTAATAGTATTTCAAAACTCTAATTTCCTATTACGACTAATTATTCATCTTATGTTTAACTATTTTTATAGTAATAAAAGGGATAATACCCAAAAATAACTTCAAAGTTGGTATCAGTTTTTAAGTTAAAACTCAAACTTTCATAGTGCACAAATATAACCCTCAACTTGACAATTCCTGAACAAGTAGGCACAGACCAGTCGCTGACGTGGCGCGTGAGGTTCAGTCGCGCTGACGTGTTTTTTCCAGTCAATACTACGACGCCACATTCGTCCACGTAAGCACAACATGTACACGTCATACCCATTATTTTACACGTGACATTCCTAAAAAAATGAAAAAATAAAATAATTTTTACAAAAAAATTACAAATTTTTTTTTACATAAATTACAAAAAAAATTTAGAATTTTTTTTTACATAAATTACAAAAAAATAAAAAAAATTAAATTTTTTTTACATAAATTACAAAAAAAATTAGAATTTTATTTTTTTACATAAATTACAAAAAATAAAAAAATTAAATTCTTTTTACATAAATTACAAAAAAGTTTTTTAAAAATTATTTTACAAAAAAAATTAAATTTGTAAATTTAATTTTTTTTAGTCCAACTCGGACCCTCA
>JAOTQR010076823.1:0-12713 GCA_025774065.1 Solanum ossicruentum
TGATGCTTCCACCCCTCGGGCTACCACCCATCATTAAATAAATGGCCATAGTTTATGGCAGCATTGGTTGTTGTCCCGTTGCCAGCACAAATAGACTCGACCCAGTCGACTCAATTTTCTGTAAATTGTATGAAAATTGAGCGATATCTAGAAGTTTAGCCAAATCCTTCTGGTTGGCACTTACATAGTGTCGCAGGTGCAGCTCTAGTAAAGCATTCACCCTTTTCGTCTGGCCATCTATCTGTAGGTGAAATCTTGTGGAAAATTTGAGCTCAGACCCAAAGATTTTGAAGAGCTCCATCCAGAATCTCCCCATGAAATGGGTGTATCGGTTGCTGACTATGGTCTTCGGGATGCCCCAATATTTCACCATAAGTTTGATGAATAAGCTGGCAGCATCTTTAGAATTAAACTTGGTCAGGATCGATATGAATGCCCCGTACTTACTGAATCGGTCCACAATGACCATAAGGTTACTGCACCCCTCTGATTTTGGCAGACATGTTATGAAGTCCATGGAAATACTCTCCCAGGGTTTATCCGCAATGGGCAATGGCTCCAATAGACCAGCTGCGAGACTTTGTTCCACTTTGTCTTACTAGTACATAAGTCAAGTCTTTACATAGATCTCTACATCATCCCTCATTTGGGACCAATAGTGAGCTCGTTCGATGAGTGCCATAGTCCTTCACGCTCCAGGGTGACCTGCCCACCTTGAGTCATGGCACTTTTTGATGATTTCCTTCCTTAAGCCTCCCCAGTTCAGCACCTGCACCTGGTTTGCCCTGGTGAAGAGCACCCCGTCCTCAAGCCAGAACTGGCACGTCTTCCCCTAACTTGCTAAGCCTAACAATTCTTGGCTTGCAGGTCTTACTTCGACCCCTCTTTTATATGATCGATCATAGGGAAACTTAGGCTTGTGATGGAGGCAAGTTCAGCCTTACTACTCAGTGCGTCAGCCACAATATTCCCCTTTCCTAGCATTTACTCGATCATGAAGTCGAACTCAGCTAAGAAGGCCTGCCCCCTGACATGCTTCGGTGTTAAATTCTTTTGCTTAAGGAAGTAGCTTGTGGAAACATTATCTATCTTTACCACAAACTTGGTGCCCAGCAGATAATGTCTCCACGTCCTCAGATAATGTACCATGGCCGCCATCTCCTTCTCTTGGACAGTTTACTGCTTCTCTACATCGTTAAGCTTACAACTCAGGTAAGCCATTGGATGCTCCTTTTGCATAAGGACACCTTCCAAGGAAAAATCTGAGGCATCTGTTTGCACCTCGTAAGATTTGGTGTGGTCGAGCAAGACCAACACCGGCTCCTGGATCACGATTTCCTTGAGCACTTCGAATGCTGCTTGGCACTTCTCATTCAAATCAAAGGTCTGGTTCTTCTTCAGTAGATCCGTGAGGGGAGCGGCTATAACAGAATAGCCCTTGATGAACTTCCAATAATGATTACCACTCCAAGGAAGGATCGAAGTTTTGGTACCTTCTTTGTTAGCTCCCATTCTTGTATTGCACGGACCTTGGACTCGTCCATCCGAAGTTTACCATCTCCGATGATGTGCCCCAAGAAGGAGACTTCTCGTTGAGCAAATATGCACTTCTCTTTCTTGACATACAACTCGTTCTCCCGGAGTACTTGGAAGACTTATCTCAGATGATATACATGATCTTCCAGAGCATTACTATATATGGCAATGTCATCCAGGTACACCACCACGAACTTATCCAAGAATGGTTGTAGGACACGGTTCATGAGGATGCAAAACGTTGCTGGCGCGTTTGTGAGTCCAAAAGGAATCACGAGGAATTCATACAAATCGTACCTCATGATACATGTTTCTTCGATTCATCCACATCAGCAATCCTCACTTGGTAGTATCAGGATCGCAGATCTAACTTGGTAAACCACTGTGCTTGACCAAGTTGATCAAAAAGATCGACAATAAGTGGGATCGAGTAGTTGTTCTTAACTATGATCTTGTTGAGAGCCTGATAGTCAATGCATAATTTAAGAGATCTATCATGCTTCCTCTGGAATAAGACTGGTGCTCCATAGGTTGTTTTTGATGGATGAATGTAGCCCATGTCCATCAACTCCTTAAACTACCTCTATAATTCTTCAAGCTCTGGAGGTGCCATATGGTATGGCACTATTGCTGCAGGCGAAGTCGTACCTGGTACCAACTCTATCTTGTGGTCCACCTCGCTTTTTGGTGGTAACCTCTTTAGTAGCTCGGGCGGCATCGCGTCTTTCAACTCCTCCAAGACATTTTTAACTCCTTTAGGCAATTCTTCGGTTGGAGGAACGACGACTTCTTCCTTCAAGGCTACGAGGTAGGTTGTCTCCTCCTTCTTTACCGCTTTGGCAAGTTGCATCACTGAGATTTGCTTCTCTTGGAGTTGGATCTCTTGTCCTAATGGGACTAAATGAGTGTTCCCTTCCTCCAAGATACCCAGTGAGTTCCTAAAGGGAATTGGGATGTCCTTGACTTGGTCCATGAACTTAATACCAAAGACAAGTGGATAATCGTCCATGGTTACGACGGAGAAATTGATGTGCCATTCCAATTTCCTAAGCTAACCTTTACGTTCCGAGCAACTCCAGAGGTTTTGGTCGGTGCAGAATTGACTCCCTTCAGCCAACCACATCCTTTTTCATATTGGATGCTGATCTTCTTAGCCTCCTACAGGGTGAGAAAGTTGTTGTTGGCTCCCGTGTCAACTAATGCCTTCGCAGTGTGCTCTCCGATCTTGGCTTCTGCAAATAACCTCCCCTTCTTTCGTTCTTGGGCACATCCACCTTCGCCTTGATTGCACTGAAGAGTCATAGGGCCGTTATCTTTGCCTCCTCTTTCTCACATTCTTAAATCAATGTTGAGAGTTTGCTATTTTTGGGGCATTCCCTCGCCTTGTGTGGCCCTTCACAAAAGACGCAGCTAATCGGGGGTCTTACTCTAGCCTGGTGCTCCTTAGATCCCTTTTCCCTTTTCGTTGCCTCCTTGCCTCGATGTGGGTCTCCACCACTCTTTCTTTGTCGCCCTTGTCCTTTGGTTTAGGTTTCTCCACTTTCCTAAACTCAATAAGGGACTCGGCAATGGAGATAGCAGTGGTCAAGTCTTGAGCTCCTCGTCTTTGGATCTCTAGCCTAGCCCACTGTTGTAACCCATCTATGAAGGCAAAGAAAGCTTCCTTATCAGGATAGTCGACGATCTCAAGAAGTACCTCAGTAAACTCCTTCAAGTACTCCCGTATGCTTCCTTTGTGCTGCAGTCGCCACAGCTTGCCACGACCCTCTTCTTCCACATTGCCGGGGTAGAACTGTTTCTTGAGTTTTGCCCTAAATTCCGCCCAAGTGCTAATAGAACGGGTGCCCCTTTCTATGTCCCTCTGTCTCCTTCTCCACCACACCATCATGGTGTCTTCTAGGTAGAGACTAGCCATATCCACCTTTTGAGATTTCATCGGTCATGGCGAGTGCCCTAAAGTACTGCTCCATACTCCAGATAAAATTATCTAGTTCCTTTGCATTTCTCGACCCTTTGAAAGACTTGGGTCGTGGAACATCCAACTTGGAAGGAGTAGTCCCTAACTCGGACATTGACAGATTTCCTTCTGCAAGAGCTCTTTTGCACAGGCTAAGCTCCTCATCCTTGCTCTCCATCTTGTGCAAAAGCCTCCCTAGCTCTTCCCGCATTGAAGACTTCTCTGCCTTATGTGTCTCTTCTACAACCTTCACACTGTCCAGATGTTGGGCCAGGACTTTGATTCATGGCAAACTGCATCTCCTCTCGCAATCCATCTAGGCCTTATTTGACCTCCTCGACCTTCTGGTCGGCCTCCTCGAACTTCTCCTGCCCATCTTCTATGGCCAACTCCACCTTGGCTAGCCGTGTATCAAACTCTACACGGCCTCACTAAATTGAGACCTCTGGCCCCTGGGCTTCTCCTTGCCAACTTAGGTGATCTTGCTTACGCCTTCCATTCCTCCTGATGCTCCGATGGTCTTCGAACCTTGCTTTGAAACCAACTATCATGGACTTGGTTGTGATCCCAACGAACCATGCGGCCTAGCAAACTTCCAATGCTCAGTTGCTAGTCAGCCTAACTCCCAATGCTCAGCAGAACTTAGAAAGACTAAGCTAAAAAGCTTTACGAAGGAATTTGGAAACTTTGAAGGAACAAAGAACAAACTCTTTATTAGAAAACTTGAAAGCTTTCACAAGGCTTGACTTAAGACTTGCTTTTCTTGATTTGCTTGATTTTCTTGATTGATGAAAATGAAAAGCCTAAGAGGGTATTTATAATAGTCCCCTCCCTAAAGGAATGACTGGAATCATTTTGATGCAATGGCTACAAATGGTCATCTAGAGAATTCTTACATAAATATCTGAGATATTTATATCTCAAGACTTCTCTTGAGTCTTCTAGAAGCTCCCAGGGCCTTCTTGCAAGATCTACCTTTCTCTAGGGAATTCTAGACAATTCCGGAGTGCTCCCATTTGCCATGGACGTTTTTAAGGCATTTTTTGGGTAGAATTTGAACATCTCATAACACTGTGGATTTTCTTGTCATTATTTCAATTTTGTAAGTTTTAATTATGTATTATCAATTCATAATCTCTTCAGCTATACATAGCATGAGTAGCTAAATCCATAACAAGGTTTATAGGAACCATGAAGAACTAACAAAGTAAAATCAGATAATAAAAAATTCTTAGAAGGTGTATATGCATGTATTAATTAACTCTTTTCGTTTTTCAGGTTTTCTAGTGGTGGCCAAACATTAGAATTTTCCTAGAGTTACTGACTAGACCAAGGTAGTAATGAATAGGAAAAAGATTAACTCACTAGATTTGATTGATGTGTTCTCATCTAATCAACCAAGCTAGGCCAAGGGGAGGTTTTATTGGGAATAATAGGTAATGGTTAGTAATTCACACTATGGAGATGGGCCAAGTAGAATAGTGAAATTTGCTTCTTATCTTTGACCAAAAGGCTTGGTGAACTTAAATTACCATCATGCATGCAATACACTAGATAAGAATTAGGTTATCCGGTGATACTAAGTTGGGGAATCATGGGGAAGATAATACCCTAGTTGCTCTAGAGATCTCTATTATTCGTTTCTCTCTAGTGATAGTTAGTTTAGTTTATTTTCTCATTAATTATTGCAACCCCCTCATTTGGGGAATTTTGTCGATCAATTACTAAGATGCATATTACTGAATTTTCACGAGTCTACGTATTCTTGTAGGATCGACCTAACCTTGGTTAGTTTTTATATCTTGGTTGTGATCACTTTATCCTCTAAAAATGAGGTGTAACCTGGGGGCCATATTATTGCAAAGCATGCTACATCTATGAATAGGAAGCCATAAGGAATTTTAGGAATCTTTACTTTTTCCCTGATTCATGTTGTGACGTATGTCGTAAGAATTCCTAAATCTAACAATTGTTCTTTGCATTTCTTTAGATAATGCCTCTACGAAGAGTACCCCCACCAGGAAAGATCCCAGTTAAACAAGACAAAGCTCTTCATAACACTTTAGGGGAATATGTGACACATGTAGAGCTTTAGGCTTCTTTTGCGATGTTGGCCTAAGCGTAACAAACCAGGCCAACCAAGCTATTTTTGGCCCTCCTCTTCATATATAAAACCTAACTGGGTGAGAGATTTTTCTCAAATGAATTCTCTGAAATTTATGGTTCGAAGGTAGATGAGGATGCTCAAGAGTTTATAAATGAAGTGTAAAGTGTTAGCCATCATGGGAGTGTATTTAGAGCTAGCAGCTTATCAAATCAATGAGGTGGCACAAGTGTGGTTCATGCAATGGAAGTCAAAGAGGGTGGATGAAGTTTCAATTTGTTAGGAAGTCTGAGAGCTTGCATTTCTTGACCGCTTCTTCACCCTTGATCTTAGGGAAGTGAAGATGATGAAGTGCATCAAGCTTAAATAGGGGAACATGAGTGTGATAGAATATTCCCTCAAGTAAGTTATCTAAATATGCTCCATCCTTTGTTTCTAATGCTCATGCAAGAACAAGCAAATTCATATTAGAGGTATCTGACGTGGTTGTCAAAGAATGTGGAACTTCCAACCTGGTAAGCGAGACGGACATTTTTTGGCTTATGAGTTATGCCAAGCAGATTGAAGGTGAGAAGCTCAAGGAGAAAAGGATGAAGGAGTACAAGAGGGCCCGGTTTGAAGGTGGGTTCTCAAATTCTAGATCAAGTGATGGAAGTGGTCATTTTCAACAATGATAAAGATCAAACAATGAATGAAGGGAAATGGGAACAAAATAAAAGGGCATGTGGCTTAACTTCAAACTATTGAAATTATGGGCAATAGGGGACTAAAACCTTCACCTCCCATTTGATTTAAACAACCCAAATAAAACCCTAGCAAGAAAATTGAAGGAAACCAAGAACCACAAATGGGTAACACTTTAATTAATCAAGCAAACAAGTCAACTAACAATTCTAAGAGTTCAGCCTAATTACTCACGAAGAAGAAACTACAATTTAAGGATTCAATATTCAACATAGTATAAGTCTTCCAAATAGTAAAATATGACTTTTACACTAAATAAACAAAAGAAGTCATTTTCTCTACATTATTCCCCTTAATGAGTAAGGGCCTTGTTTGGTTGCCTTCTTTTCAAATCCTTGAATTCAAGTAATAGGCATTTGCATATATGTCCTCATATTATCCTTCTCCTCACCTTGATAGACCTTCCGCATATTGTAAGGCTTTCTTTGGTGATCCTCAAGCTCCTCTATTATGCTTCCTTTTTCATGAACATTACTTGTAGGTCATGGAGATCTTTTGCTTTACTCCTTGTGAATGGTCTTGAGGGGTATATGTCACTCATGTTGGTGTAATCTATGCTTTGAATGTTATAAAACAATGCTGCAAGTTCCAAGGCCAAGGATCATCTCAATCTCTAAATTACAAGTTTAAAAGGGATAGGGTACCATACCCTAGGGTTCAAAGTGGTGTGGATAAAACTTTCCTATATGCTCTACATATGGAAAACCCATAGAGAAATATGCTTAATACTAAGCTATGAGTGTGTTAAGATGGTCCACAAATTGTCTAATTGTCTTAAGTGTGGCAACTAAGGATCCAAAAGGTTGTCACCAAAGAGAGATTGCTCCAAGAAGTCAACGGAAACAGAGGGATCAACAAGGTGGTGCACAATACAATAACTGATTCTATACCCTTCATGTTAGATGAAGTCGAAGACACACCTGATGTAGTTACTAGAATGGTAAAGGTACTTAACTTTGATGTGTATGCCTTACTTGATTCGGATGCCAATTTGTCATTTGTTAGTCCTTTCCAAGACACTAGGTTTTATATGTGTCCAGAAATCTTATTAGAGCCCCTCTCAATTTACATTCCCATTGCTCAGTCGGTTATAGCGAAAAGAGTCTATCGAAATTATCTTGTATTGGTTTTATATAAAATTACCCATTTTGACCATATTGAACTTGATATAGCCGACTACAATATCATTCGTGGTATGCATTGGTTACATCCTTCATACATCTTCCTAGATTGTAGGACACATAGAGTTAAGTTTCAATTCCCTAATGAGTCGATCCTTGAGTGTGAAACCATACGGACCATTTGGAACCCCTTAGAGTGACCCTTCACCTTGTGTTAGGTGTTTGAGCTTAAACGTAGAGTGTTAAATTAATGCGTACCACACATGGACCCCACACGGGCCGTGTGAGGCTTCACAGACCGTATTGTGGGATGTGTGGTAGCCTTAGCCTTGAAATTCCATAGTTTTGGAACCATGGCAAATGGCGCGGACCCTTTCACGGACTGTATGATCCTTCGCGGTCCGTGAGGTCCCCAGTATCGATTTTAGAGTCAAAATTTTATAGGTATTGGATCACCATCTCAAAAACATGTCATAAAGAATTTTCTAAGTGAATTTGGATGGAGCAGTACACGGGTTGTCGGCTTATATAGCCCGTGAAACCATCCACATGGGTGTTGGCGTTGAACTTTTTGAAGCATGGAATCTTCAGGATCAAGATAAGTTTACTTTCAAGTCTTTAATTCAAGCTTATTTATAATGTTTAAGTCCGTCATGGGTCTCCTACATCAAGCCAAGTTCAAAGGAATTCCATTGGCTAATCTTTTGCCAAGAACTGATTGAAGGGTCAACTTTAAACGACCATATCTCTTAACTCAAATTAAACTGAATAGCCCATGACCTATCAAAATGAAGTTCTTTGAATTAGCTTTCTAATGCATCTAGTTCCACCTCATTGCTAGTTTGGATCAAGATGTTATACCTATTTTCATAAATCTAGTCTGTGCAATATTTTCTGAAATTTGCCTAAATGAGGTCTCACGGGAGGTACGTCCGTGAAACTTGTACAGACCGTGAGACCACATCGCAGGACCCTGGCAAGAAATAGAATTTTTTTCATTAATGGTCTTTTTGTAATTGTGGCTTCTCCTAAGGATCTTTTATGACTTCCTATGGTACCTTAGGACCTCCATTACCTAAACTCTATTCATCTCATTCAAAATTCATCCTTACACTTAGAAATTCTCTAAAGACACTCTTAAGAACTCTCTCATAGGACTCTAGTGAAATTAAGCTTGGTAATCAATGGAAGGTTGATTCTTCAAGAAAATTATTCGTGAAACTTCTTTTATAGCTAAGTATATGGGATTGATTCTTGGTCCCTTCCAACCAAGAAGATCCAAACTCTTTTCACTTGAATTTCATGATTTTAGCTTACTTTAAATATGAGTTTTCAATATTATTATTTATAAAATTCAATTAATGTATGGGCTATGATCTATTATTGATTTTAAAGTGATTTAAGCCCTAATATGATTAAATGCATTTAAGTTATGATGTTATGAAAATGCATTGTTATGAAATTGCATGTCCTCTTTACCTATGTTTTTACTTGAATTTTGTAATTATAGTTGATTTAAGTTTGAATCTCTATTACCCATGCTAATCACACCTCATTCATTACATATGCAAACATGACTATGGTCTTTATCAAAATTATGAAGTTTGTTAAGACCAATTATGTTTATGTATATAATTTTGATAAGATAGTGGTTATGACAAGAATGTAATCACGTAAATTCCTATGAAATTTGTCTCTTTGAGCATATTGGGTGTTTATACATCATTTAGGTATCGTGAGTGGGCTATTCCCATGCATGGAAAATATGATATGGGTTATGATTTGGCATGTGAGCCTAAGTATGAAATCTATGAATGATGTCTGTCTTTCAAGCCTAGATTGTGCATTTAAGTGATTTGAAATGACTTGCATCTCTTTTTGAAATGGCATATACATATATGTATTCTAATGGGATGAAGAATTAGCACCGATAGATTTGGGGCGTCAAGGCTATCCCCAATGGTCGTCTCTCTTTTCTTGAACTATATGCCAACATAGGTATGTGTATATGGTAACCCTTACCAAAATGGGAGGATCGTAAGGTACGGCTACAACATTGATATGATATGACAAAATTATGAAAGTCCTATTCGAAACGGGAGACCAGTAAAGAAGGCCACTTCTCTGAAATATGAGGCCCGTAAGGAGAAGTGTGGTTTACCTAAGGCAAGTAGACCACCTATTTTTCGATGCGGGTATAACATTAGGATTCCAAGTAATAGCTTGGTTGGTCTTATATGTTTGTTGAGGTCTCTTCCCCACTCTATATAAGCATTATTGCATTTCATGCGTGATGAATTTCATGACATATTTTTATACTACATTTCTTTGTATATATACTTCTTTCTATATTTTGTGCTCTTGTCATCTAACATTGTATATAGGTTTGATGAGTCATATGCATTGCATGCCCGCATACTTAGTACATCCAAATATACTAACGCATACTTTTTCCAACATGATATAACCACTAGGGACCGAAGACTGCCTTCACCCACTATTTGACGACTAGATCAAATTTGAGACATTTGTTGCGGTGAGTCCTATATTCTAAGGACAAGCCACACTTGTTAGACATCTTGTAGGCTCTTATCGAATCTATATGTTATGTGTTGTATTTGGAGTTTATGATTATGGTTATCTATTTGATATGGCTATTATGGATCGATTATGGGAATTATGGTGCGTATGTTTTGATGTGGAAGTGTGGAAGATCCTAAGTCCTGAATTTCCCTCATAAAGTAAGTCATACTTACCAGCCTCTTAGCCTTTACGTTCTACGTATTATGTGAATCCATGATAATCCCTTTCCTTATGACATTCCCGTAGCGTGAGTCCTATTTTCTTGTCACTTAGAACTATGTGTTTACTATTTATCTAGATGCTTCCAAACTGATGATGTGAATATGGATACTTGAGGCTTGTTTGGGGACACTCAGGTTCCGATTCACCATGTCACTCCTAGAACCTAGGCTTGGGTCGTGACAGTTATGGTATCAGAGCAGTAAGTTTATATGGTCCTTGAAGTCTAACATGCCACGTCAGTAGAGTCTTATTCATGGGTATTAAGCGCGCTACTTCTAAGGGTAAGAGGCTACAAGACATTTTATGAAAGTTTTTGCTTTTCATGATTCATATCTTACCATGGATCGTGTCTTAAGGTTTCCTACCTCCATTCCTCTCTACCGACTAGGGACAGTTACTTTAGGCTTGTAGTGTTATCCAGGCGAGAAAGATGTTGTAATTGATCTTATAGATGATGTCAAAAGGGAGTTGGTGAAGGATGTACATTGCTTGACAAGCTTGCCCCTTCGTATATTTGAGGTTTTCCTAGGTTGACTGGTTATTATATAACATTTATTGAAGGTTTCTCATCTACTACATCTCCATTGACCAAGTTGACTCAAAATAAGGTCAAGTTTTTATGGTCAGATAAGTGTGAGAAGTGTTTTCAGAGTTCTAAAAGTCATCTTACATCGACTCCTATTTTCACTTTACCAAATGTCTTAGATGGGTTGGTGGTGTACTTTGATGCTTCTTAGATTAGGTTGGATTGTTTACTTATGTAACATGGTAAGGTGATAATTATGCATCAAGAAAATTGAAGGTGCATAAGCGTAATTACCTGACTCATGATCTTGAGTTAGCGGTGGTGGTGTTTTCCTTGAAGATTTGGAGACACAATTTGTATGAGGTGCATGTTAATGTTTTCACCGACCATAAGAGTTTGTAATATGTGACTACTCAAGGAATCTTGACTTGGGACAAAGAAGATGGTTGGAACTCCTTAAGGACTATGACATGACTGTATAATATCATCTCAATAGGGAAAATATTATAGTCAATGCGCTTAGTAAGCTATCCATGGGAAGTGTGACTCGTGATGATGAAGGAAAGAAAGAGTTGGCAAAAGATGTTCACCATTTGGCTAGATTGGGTGGTTAGGTTGGCCAATCCTAATGGTGGTGGTATTCATGATTCATATGAGGTTGTGGGGCCAAATCTTATGTGGTTGTTGTTAAGGATAAACAAGATCTAGATCCATCAAAAGTTTAGTGGAAGAGGTTGGTTGTCAAAAAGATAGAGGTTTTCTCCCAAAGGGAAGATGGTGTAACTCAGTACTAATATTGATTGTGTTTTCCGAACATTGATGATCTTAGAGGGATGATTAGGAGTGAAGCCCGTAACTCTCATTATTCCATACATTCAGAATCTACCAAAATGTATCGGGACTTGAGGGAAATGTATTGGTGGCATCGAACGAAGAAAGATAATGCCAAGTTACCTATTTGCGAGATGGTTAGACTAGGTGGTGTACCTACTTGTGTTATATCAAATTATGGTATCCAAATTAGGTCTCACTCTTGTAAATCATCTCAAGGGGGGCTTGGCATTAAGGTGAAGTTAAGTACCACTTTTCATCCTCAATCCATTAGGCAAGCCAAGAGGACAATGCAAACTTAGGAGGACATGTCGAGGTCTTGTTTGTTGGAATTCAAGGTTAACTAGGTGGTTACACCTTATTTGGATATTGTGAATGGGCTATTCCTATGCATGGAAAATATGATATGAATTATAATTTGGCATTTGAGCCTAAGAAGAAAGCTATGAATGATGTTTGACTTTCAAGCCCAAATATGCAATAAGTGATTTGAAATGACTTGCATCCCTTTGAAATCACGTATACATATATGTATTCTTATGGGATATGGAATTGGCATAGATGGATTTGCCGTGTCAAGGCTATCCCCAAGGGTCCTCTCCCTTTCTTTCAACTATGTGCCAACATAGGTATATGTACATGGTAAACCTCACCAAGATGGGAGGCCCGTAAGGTGCAATTACAACACTGATATGATATGATAAAATTGTGAAAGTCATATTCAAAATGGGATACCCATAAGGAAGGCCACTTCTCTGAAATGGGAGGCCCGTAAGGAGAAGTGTTGTTTAGCTTTGGCAAGTAGACCACCTCGTTTTTGGTGTGGAGATATCATCGATAGTCCAAGTAATAGCTCGCTTGGTCTTGTATGCTTGCTGAGGACTCATCCCCACAATATATGTGCATTATTGCATTTCATGCATCATGAATTTCATGGCATATTGTTATACTACTCTTCTTTGGATATGTACTTCTTTCTATATTATGTGCCCTTATCATCTATCATTGTATACAGGTTTGGTAAGTCAAATGGATTGCATGCCCCAATACCTATTTCATTCAAACGTACTAACGCATACTTTTGCCTAC
>JAOTQR010076824.1:0-12710 GCA_025774065.1 Solanum ossicruentum
TGAGTTTCCTTGCAGGTGGGTTAGTCAATAAAACAGAGGAAACTCTGCCGGATTTTCTGTAGGATTGTTTATGTCGTTAAATGGGTTTGTATCAATAATAGTGCCTAATCGGCACTAGTCGCGGCCCCGGGGTCGGGCCGTGACAGTAATAAGTATGTGGGATCCAATGCAACAAGTAATAGGCATCATAATCGAAATGCGTAACAATAGAAAATAGGTATAATATAGTAAATATGGCATGTATGACTAATGCTAAAGTAAAACATGCTTAAGTAAATCACGCTCATATAAGATATCATATGTAAAGAAGAGATCAAGCTAGCTTTCCAACCTTGGTTGGCTGATAATGGTCACATGCCAATCATCCTAGGTAGTGAGGTATAAACCCCTCACATGTTTGATGTTGGTCACACCCCAATTATCCTAGGTGTGAAGTATAAACCTCTCACATGGTTGATAAGTACAAACCCCCAACTCGGTTGATGATGGTCACACCCCAATCATCCTAGGTGGTGAAGTACTGACCACTCACATGGTTGATAAGTACAAACCCTCACCTTGGTTTAGTATGGTCTAACAAAATATTTTATATAGAATTTATCATGTACATAAGCTCATTTCATCATTACAATATCATTCATACCATATCTCATGCTTTGGACCTTCAATTCCTCAAGAAATCATAACCAGACATTTTATCAAACACTTAGCGGGTGTATAATGGGGGTGTAAGACCATGCTATTTAGAGATGAAATCATGCAAGAAAATCTATTGTAAAACAATCAATTAACACCTTGTAACACCCCCAATACATTCACATCAAAACCCCTCATCAAAACTTACAATAGATCCAAGATATATAGCTCACAGCATAGCAAAATAGTCACAACTTTACATAGCTTTAACATAGTTCATAGACATGTTCATTCTAGTAAACCCATTTGTAAAATCAACTACAAATCATGCAATTAGAAAAAAAGAAGCTTGGGTATCATGGTTGAAATTAACCCATGAAAGAAACCCACATACCTTAGGTCTAGAGTTGCTTGGAATTGAGACTGGGAAGAATGGAGGCTTGGAAATTATCTTGGAATCCAATCTTGTTCTTGGGTTTCCTTGAACTTGAATTGGGGCTTGATGGAGGATCTTGAGAGGGTTTGGGAGTCTTACTGAGATGAGAGTATTGAAATTAGGTCCTTATGATTAGGGTTTAGGTGTTCCAGGAAGGTTAAGATAGCCTAAAAAGCCAAAAAGGGTCGTTAGGATAATTAGCATTTATGAAAATGCCATTAGTGAACAGATGGAAAAATGGGCAAAGTATTGTCTCACTAAAGGCCCCACGGGTCGTGTGGCACTACACAGGTCATATGGAGTGCCCATGACAAGGTACTTAGTCCAAAAATTAAAGTTGAAATTGATTGGAAAAAATACGTTTCATCATGACAACGGAGGCCTCCACGGGTCGTGTGGAGCCTCATATCCCGTGTGGAGGCTCGTGGCACCACACTTGGTGCTGGAAAATGTTTCCCAAGCACCACTCCAAGGTCCACAACCCGTGACACCTGCCACGATCCATGTGGGTGGCTGTGGTCCATTACTTAGCTTCAAACTCACCTCCACGCATGCCAAGCCTCCCTTACTCACCTTCATGCCCCTCCTCATGACTAGTAGCAACCCTCACGACCCATGCCACTGGTCATGGTCCATACCTTAGGATCAAAATGGTTTTTCCCAGCCGTGCATACCTTACACAACCCGTACAAGACACCACTGCCCGTATAGATGCCCATGTGACATTATTGCACGAGAGGGTCTTACGAAAACGATCATAACTCCTTCATCCTACCTCAGAATAAGGTGAAACCAAGTTCGTTGTGAAGCTAACTAAAAGAGATTTCATTTGAAATTTTATGGGCCACCCAGTTCCAAATGTGCTAAAAATTATGCTAATTTAAATTTGACCCTTGTATGAAACAACACCCAAAACTCAACTTTTAGGGAAGTCTTGAATTCGTTTAGGTACTAGGAGTCTCCCATGAACCTAATACACCCCCAACCAAACCAAATGTGGCTTGAAACATGGACTTACAAGAGCATAAAGTTATGGGGTTTTATAATCATCCTAAATATTCCCCAATACTCACCAAAACACTTAGCCAAATATTTCACTCCTAAATTGAAGTCTCAAACCCTCAACCGGATCTTAAGAATTTCACTCAAGCTTCAAGTCTCCATTAAAGTCTTCTTCAAGAAATTCTTCAAAGCTAAGGTATGAGGGTTTAATCCATTGGTTCCTTTCACCCATGGTGCCCGATCCTCTTTTCTACTTAAATTGCATCATTTAAAGTTGATTTACTCATGGGTCTTGATTATTATAAATTCCACTACACCGTGAATTGGTGTTTCATGAAGGTATGATTGTTTTAGCATGTTTTGAGCTATAAATCTTAGATCTAATGTGAGATTTGATGAAGAGTTTTGATGTATGTTGCTTGAGGGTATTACAAAGTGTTGATTAAAGGTTTTACATAGGATTTACTTGCATGATTTCACTCTTAGTTTGCATGGTGTTACACTAGCACTACATACCCGCCAAATGTTTGATAAAATGTCCGGATATTGTTTCTTAAGGAATTGAAGGTCAAATACATGTCTTATGAGTTGGATAACTTTATGATGATAAAATGAATGTTTATATGAGTTATATTTATGAGAAGTATCTATGTTATTATACAATGACCATTAACCTTGTTCCGGGGGTGCTACACTTTGACTACCTAAATAGAGGGTGTGATGTCCATTAACAGGTAAGGGGTTGATACCTTGAAATAGGTAAATGGAGGGTGTGATGTCCATAAATCGGTAAAGGGTTGATACCTTGACTACCTAAATGGAGGATGTGATGTTCATTAACCAGTAAAGGGTTGATACCTTGACCACCTAGATGGAGGGTGGGATGTCCATTAACCATAGTTGAAGGGTTGATTCCTTGACCACCTTGATGAAGAATGTGATGTTCATCTATCGATTAAGGGGTATATACCTTGATTACCCTCCAAGGGGGTGCTAAACCTTGGATTCTAAGTACTAATTGTTTGGTCTATGATAATGGTCTCCTTCTACTTATATACTATATTTTATATAAGCATGATTTTCCTTCAAGCATCATTCGCACATGTCATATTGTTATTAAGCTACCTATTGCCTATGATTATGCATTTTGACTATGTTACCTATAACTTGTTGCATTAAATTCTACATACTTAGTACATTCAAACGTACTAACTCTTACTTTATGCCTACATGATGTTATCATGTAGGGACCAAAGCTCCATTTGGTTACCCTCCTCCATGTGGCTAGTATGATTGCCTTTAAAGCTAATTAGTGAGTCCTCCATTCCGAGGACATTGATCTACATTCTTATACTATGTATTAAAGACTATCTTTTCTTCTTGGTATGCTTTGACTATGAGGGTGAGCCCAGTTGCTTGTTTTGGCTCCGCCAAGTTCTATGTTAGAGGTGTTGTTGGACAAGATATGTATTATGCTTGGGCATTGACTCACTTATGATATTCAAGATACTTAATATAAATCTCTCTTCCTTAGTCCCAATTTCCATTGATTATATTTGTCATGTTGTTTTATCTCGCTTCCTCAACCAAGGATGTTTAGTGATATGCTATGAGGCTTGTTTGAGGTTCCTTTGGGTTTCCCATTCACCAGTCATGTCTAGTCCCTAGGCTTGGGTCATGAAAAAGATAGTATCAAAGCACTTGTTTGATAGATCCTCAGAGTCAAACATACTACGTCGATTAGAGTCTTATTCATGGTTGTGTTGTGCACCAAAACTATGAGTAGAAGGCTATGAGACGTTTTAGGAAACGTTTCCCTTATTACTGTTTAACTCATGCTCTAGAGCATTCCTAACACAAGAGGAAGAATATCCCACTCTCCCGAGGATCAACCGGCTCATGGTGAGTTCCGGGATGCTCTCACCATGCTTGTTCATGTTATGGCTAATCAAGCCAACCAAGGGGCCCAAGCCCCTCATGCTTCCACTCTGGCATCTTAGGTGAGAGACTTCATGAGGATGAACCCGCCGAAATTCCATGGGTCAAAGATGGATGAGGACACACAAGAGTTTATTCATAAGGTCTACAAAGTTTTGGCCATCATGGGTGTTAGATCGGAAGAGATGGCGGAGTTGGCGACTGACCAACTCAAGGGTACACAAACATGTTATGCTCAATGGAAGGAGGAAAAGGTGATCAATCATGTGGTGCTACGAGAGGAGTTTAAGGTGGTCTTCCTTTATCGGTTCTTCCCTCTTAAGCTTAGTGAGGCTAAGTTGGTGGAGTTCATAAACTTAAAACAAGGTGCTATGAATGTGAGGGAGTATATCCTCAAGTCCACCCAAATATCTAAAATGTCCTCAAGTTCACCCAAATATCTAAATATGATCCTCAATTGGTGGCCAATTCGAGGACTAGGATGACTAATTTTGTGGTAGGTGTCTCCGACTTCAAGCTCATATTTCATAATAAGAGATACCCATAAATAATACAACTTGAAATCATGCAATTTTCATAAAAAGAAAGGTTGGACTGCATGGGTGAAAGGTACTCATGAATGAAACCGACATACCTCAAACTTGGGTTTTTTTGAAATGAGTTTGAAGGAGACTTGGAGCTTGGAGTGGGGTCTTGAAATTCAAAACTTGTTCTTGAGTTTTCTTGAATCTTTATTGGGGCTTTGGTAGATATTCTTCAGAGAATTTGAGAGTGTATTCAAATTGAGAGGAATCAATTTGATAAATAGGAATAGGGTTTAAGTCTTTAGGAGTGTTAAGGTAGCATTGGAAGTCCCAAAAAGTCATTGGAATAAATTACAAACAACAACAACATACCCAGTGGAATCCCACAAGTTGGGTTTGGGGAGGGTAGAATGTACGCTGACCTTACCACTATCTCATAGAGGTAGAGAGGCTATTTCCTGGAACCCTCATCTCAAAAATCCAAAAGCAGAAAAAACTCGATATGAAAGACAAGGAAGAAAGAAAAGTAAATACAAAGAGCGATTCGTACTAAAAACACATGATGGAATGCAAATACAGTAAATTTAACATATATCAGGCGAACAATAGTAACACAAGATGTAAAGGCATTACTAACCTAATACCCTAATAGACCTCCTAGACGGACAACATCTTAACCCTATGATCTATTATCCTATTACTCTAATTCGCGATCTCCACTCCTTTCTATCTAAGGTCATGTTCTCGAGGAGATCAAGTTTTACCATATCTTTCCTGATCACCTCCCACAAATACTTCTTCGGCCTACCTCAACCCCTCTAAGTAACTTCTAAATCCAATCTCTCACACCTCCAAACAGGGACTTTGGTGTTTCTCCTATGCACATGTCCAAACCATCGTAGTCTTGCTTCCCTCATTTTGTCAGCCATAGGGGCCACCTCAAACTTCTCCCGAATGGTCTTATTCCAAATCTTATCACTCCTGGTATGTCCACACATCCATCTCAACATCCTCATCTCCACGACCTACATCTTCTGAACATGTGAGTTTTTGATTGGCCAACACTCCACCCCATACAACAAGGACAATCTAACCACCACCTTGTAAAACACACCTTTGAGTTTTAGTGGTATCCCTTTTATCACACAATATTCTAGAGGCTAGCCTCTATTTAGTTCATGCTACCCCAATACGGTGTGTGATGTCATCGTTGCTATCACCACTACTATGGATGATGGACCCAAGATACTTAAAATTATCTCTCTTGGAATAGGTTAAGTATCAAGTCTCACATCAATGTTTGCTTCATCCCCCGCAACATTGAATTTGCACTCCAAGTACTCTGTTTTGATCCTGCTTAATTTGAACCCTTTGGACTCCAAAGCATGTCTCCAGACCTCCAATCTATCATTAACTTTAGCCTGAGTCTCATCAATCAGTACTATGTCATCTTCAAATAGCATACACCATGGAACCTTCTCTTGAATAGACCATGATGCAAACAGAAAAGGGCTCAATACGAATCCTTGATAAAGTTCCATCTCAATAGGAAAATACTTTGAGTCTCCTCCCACAATTCTTACTCGAGTTTACGCTTCGTCATACATGTCCTTTATAACCTTAATATATGCCATCGGAATACCTTTCACCTCCGGGCACCTCCATAGGACATCTCTCGAAACTTTGTCATAAGCCTTCTCAAGATCAATGAATACTATATGAAGGTCCTTCTTTCTTTCCCTATATTTCTCCACTAATCTCCGAAGAAGATGAACAGCTTCAGTAGTTGACTACCCCGACATGAATCCAAACTAATTCTCTGAGATAGACACTACTTTTCGCACCCTCATCTCCACCACTCTTTCCCAGACCTTCACAGTGTGACTCAGCAGCTTAATACCTCTGTAATTGTTACAGTTTTGAATGTCCCCCTTGTTCTTGTACGATGGAACCATTGTACTCCTCCTCAATTCGTCGGGCATCTTGGCAGTCTTCATAATAGCATTAAACAGTCTAGTCAACCACTCTATGCATTCCTTGACCATGTATTTCCAAAACTCTACCAGAATCTCATCAGGTTCGATCGCGCTCCCTCTTTCATCCTACTAACCTCCTCAACTCTGATAGGCTTGCAATATCCAAAATCACGATAACTTTCGATGTGTGCCAACTCAGCCAACTCAATATCTCTATCTCCCTTTTCATTTAAGAGTTTATGAAAGTAAACTTATGACCTTAGCTTAATGGAAGTACTTTCCTTTCTCTCTCTTTAGCGAGCCTACTAAATCTCTTGTCTCTCCTTTTATCACTTAACTCTACATATAGTCGCTCAAATGCTATTGTCTTAGCACTTGTTACCGCTATCATTGCTTCTGTCTTTGCCGTCTTATAAATCTCCTTCAGTTGTTGCTTCTCATCCTCATCCTACACTCCAACCACTCTGTATAAGCAACCTCCTTAGCTTTCACTTTACTCTCAACTTCTCCATTCCACCACCAATCACCTTGACGCCCACCAAAAATCCCTCTCGACACCCCTAATACACAGTAGCTATTTTTTTTTAATGTAATCAGTAGTAGTGTCCCATATATTGTTCATATTGTCTCTACTCCCCCAAGCTCAACTACTCAACCTATATCCCATATCTTGAGAAAGAGCAGGAGTGAATGAGAAGCTAAGTATTTAGTGTAAGAACGAATTGTAATGAAGGAGTTTAAACTTATTTGGGGGTCCCATATAGGAGTCACACAGCCCATGGAGGCTTTCATAAGGCCTCACCTTGGCCCAAAACTTTCCGAAATCAAATTCCAAGCATCACCAAAGCTATATGAGAATCCGGGTCCTTACAGTATGCATTTGCTTAATTATAAGGCTAATCAAATATATGGTGGATGAATTAGATAATCAGCTTGTTAGTTTATTTAGTTACTGAAGCAAGTTTTGCACAAAAAATTATAAGACAAAGAAATAGATAGCTATAATAAATAAGATTCTATAAATAACCAATGTAGTTATCCATATTTATTTCGTTGGAACAGAAGAAAATATACTGACATACGCTTTAGACACATTTTTAGAAGTTTTTTGGGACCAATTCTTTTTCATTGGTGTTTAACTTTGGGAATCAATGAGATCAAGTGGTGCAAACAAAGGCATAATTACTATGAAAAAATTTCTATATTTTGACCGAAAAAACATTCTTTCTATCTTTGAAGAATGGAAGAAAACTAATCTTCACTTATATTCTACTCATAACACCAACTTTAAACCAATAAAAACAAGAAACCTCAACATATAGTCATCAAAGAATATTTATTTGGCTTGGGTATCCTAGATATGAGTTCAGATAAAAGACCATAAGCTCCAATACAAAGAAGATGGAAGTTGTCAAACATTCACTTGATAACTGCATCACACTCGCCCATTATTCTGGGTTTCTTCATAGAGTCAC
This sequence comes from Solanum ossicruentum, assembly GCA_025774065.1. Lineage (NCBI taxonomy): Eukaryota > Viridiplantae > Streptophyta > Magnoliopsida > Solanales > Solanaceae > Solanum > Solanum ossicruentum. The sequence goes on from JAOTQR010076824.1 coordinate 7,988, forward strand.
CATCTGATACATGTAGCAGGGCTGTAACAAAAGGTGCAAATGGCACTGGTCCACCATGCAAACTTGTATTCCCATTTTGAGTAGCCCATGAGATAAGATCAACTATCACAACAATATATATTATTTTCTTAGTGATGAGAACACATTTTGAGGCTAAATGCATAAAGCTCAAGAAACTGGATAACAAATCTAATTTAAGAATGTCTTGCGCAAATCCATACCATGATAAATACGATTTATATCTTATGAAGGTGGAGGTCGATACTTTTTAACAGATTCTTTCTGTAGTGGTTCTGGAATCTTAAACGAGAACATGTCCAACTTTGCATCTTGTGCCACATACTCTGAAACTTTTTTGTAACCACCTTAGTTCCTTATGATACGGGTCTTAACCAGTTCCACTAAGAATTGAATCACTTATGATAAAGAAAACAAATTTACAACTGCAATAATAAATATAATTACGAAATACACCCTCTTGCTTTAAGGGGAAGCAATTAATTAGGAAATTGATACATCTAACATAGTGTTGAAGCCAAATATGGAAGGTAGAAAGATATTTTCACCCAAGGGAACTTGAGAAAATCGTAGAAACTTAAGAAGTACATGATAAATTAGATCGATAGGACAAAGAGATGAAAACCAAAGAAGCTTTGAGGCTTCATGGAATCTAATTGCGACCTGAGGTTGTATTTGTGTTAAGGCAATAGACCTTGAGCCTAACTGAACATAAAAGCTAGTTCAAGACTAAGATCAAGCTCAACATACTGTCAGCAAAACAAATTTTCAGCTGAGCACTCACTGCCTCAATACTTAAGATAATCACTGAATTTATTAGGGTTAGTCCTCAAACGCATACCTCTCCTTGGTGCCCCACTTAGGTTACCTAGCTCAAAAAAATCTGGGTCCACAGTAGTGTCACCTTTTAAAAGATTGTCAGATCCTTCTTCAAGAGGTTTGCTTGCTAGCATTTCAAAACTTGACAGATCCAAGCACAACCTATCATCTTCTTGATCATGTTAAGAATTTCTATCAATCATACAAAATGATTGATCCACATTTATAGCTGAATGTATTGACTGTACCTTACCAGTTTTAGCATCAACGTTTGTTGCAAAGACAATGATATTTTGGCATGTGTGCGACCTTTTCAGACTCTTGATTCATCATATTTTCTATTTGTTTTCTCAGTTAAATTTATATTAGTTGTTTGAAATAGCTCAGACGGGGTAGTTGTTTCAGGGTAAGTCCTTGCTCTTTTTCTTCCGTTGCCAATATCACTGTAGGACTTCTTATTTTCACAACCATGATGTTCAAATATTTTAACAATGAAGTACTGAACTAGAACATAGTGGAAAACCAATAAGTCATCAACTCCAGACCATGGTCTGATATAAATTTAGGCCATCCCTTCTTGATAGAAAGTGAACCATCATGGTTACACATTGTTACCTTCCATCGTTGTCCACTTAAGTCCTCAAGATAAGTTTCCTGATCAAAGAGGTGTGAAACAGATCGAGCAAACATTGGGGGAAAAACCTGAAAAGAAAATGCTTAGATTAAAACTAACAAATACCACATACCAATACATAACTCAAATGCTAAGTTAACAAACAGGCTTATGATCATATCCTTGGAAGTCTTTTGTGTTCTGGATATCACAATTATTTATAACACAAATGCCAAAGAGAAAGTTAAAACTAACTAATGCATTTATGCAAGATATTTTCTGTGGAAAATAAAGCATGAACCCCTTTCTTTTCCAATCCTACTTTTGGGTGATGCACTTCTGTAACGGTTTTGCTTCTATTTTGGAAGCATTAAGAGGAGTAAGCAACATGTGACAAATCCTCTTTTCAGTGCAAGGAGTAGGGACCAATGTCTCTAAATGTTGACATGTATGGACATAAAACACATATCTTAATATTATATATTAATATATAAAAAATAGAAATAATAATATCTAATTATTAACAAATATTGAATAATATCTAATTCACATACTCAACACGCTTACTAGCTTATGAGATTTTTCAAACTATCCAAGAAGCTTGACTAGATTGTATCCTTTTGAAGAGTTATATTTTCATAATTGATGTGCATTTATTGTATGCACGTTTTATACTTTATTCTTGACAAATTTCACATATGTATATCATGTATACTAAACCATTCTATTGGCCTTGGATATATAATACAACATATTCCAAATATTTTTCTAATATATTATTTCACTTTGTGTTAGAAGAAAATTTCTATGGGTAGCTTTAATTTTTATTTTATATTTTGACATGACAAACACCAAGGATCAGCATAATTGAATGGAAATTAAAATTTACTTTAGGAACTATGCTATTTTAACATAAGGAAAAAAAATAGTTCACGATTATATCCTCCCTAACATTTTATTTATAAATGATTTACATTGAACAAGTAAAGTCTTCTCTAGGCTCAAAGCACCCCGAAAATATTTGAATGATAAGCTTACTTTGTGAAAAAAAGGTGTAAAAATATAAGAGTCTTATATATTGATCATGTCCACTAACATTTTCCAAATTTATTAAAACATTTGTTTTGGCATTTATTATCAATTCAAAAAGTTGAAAGAATTTCTGAAGCAAGCGTGCAACTATTGATATAAAAAATAATTTTTTTTGTCAAAACTAAAATAAAATATTAAATCATCAACAAAGCTTAGTTAAACTAACTTCATTTTTGAGCATTTGGGATAGTAATAAAAGTATGAGATCCTTTTTAGATTTTTTTAAATTTTGTGTGAGATGCTCAAACACGAAAATAAAAATACAATGGGTGCCTCCATTTCTAATCGTAGAATAAAAGTCTATATTTAATAATTAATAATGTAAGTACAATGACTTCCTCTTCATTTTAGTGAAACTTCAAATCTTCTTTTCTTTTCTTTTTTTTAAATACACTTTTCAATCAAGTTGCAATATCAAATTCACATCCCTATAAAAATCTCTATTTTTCCAATGAAAAACATAGAAAATAAGAGATGAAGAATTAAAAAATCGAAAAATAAATTAAAATGAAAATATAAAAAAAATTATTTAAAGAAAGTTTTAATTTTTTTTCGATGATTGTTGGAGAAAGAATGAGTTCAATCATGATGAACCTGGTAACTGTAGATTGTGTCAAAGAAAATAATGGTTGTTGATCATGTAAAAAAAGAGTACCAGTATTATAATAATCGTAACGGAATTGGAAACGACAATAAGGAGATGATAAAAATGAAAAAATAAAAAATATACTTAATTAAAAATAAAAAGGTGTAACATTTTATAGTTTTTTTCTTCCACATTAGCACTAAGCAAGTAAATATTTCATTAACTAGTTCAAGGATAATAGGAATTCCCCTCCTCCCGTAAAACGAATATCGTTGAAATTTGATGATACTTCTAGAAAGTACATGTGACATTTTAAAAATTCATTAAAGTGATTAAATAAAATCACTGTTTCTTTTTATTGAAAAACATAATATGCATTAATCAAACCCAGTAATCATTATAAAAGATAGGATGAAGCCTCCAATAATTTAAATATGAAGGTGTTAAAACAAGATATTTCAACAGTTAGTGATAATTATAGAAAATTTAGCTAATTTAATAATGATCATAACTTTCAAATGAATTTAATCCCACCCAAACGGATGGCATGTCCTAAAGTAATTTTTATTATCAAGTTCAAGGGGAATTTTAATGTCCTTTCTCTATGAAAAAGTCATCTCCTAAAAAATTTTGTTTTAAATCTTTATGGACTATAGATAGATTTCAAAAGGAATTGGAAAACACATAAGAATTAATCTCTAAATGATAGTTAGACTTTACTTCACATTTTTCGAATTAATAAAATATCAGGCAGTCTATCATTATCTCATAAAAAAACAAAAATCGATTAAATGAATTCACCATCTGAATTGAAAGAAGTATTCACAAACAAATACAAAAGTTAGTGTCATCATGTCTGATTCAACCAAGCAACAGCTAAATGTTGTTAAAAATGATTAATGAGAAACTGATAGAGCTCAGAACAATACAACCAACTAAGAATCTTGAAAACCTTCACCTTGGTGGCTTAGAAATATAATATTTTTTTCTCCACAATCTTTATGAATAGCAAAAACTTAGGATATATCAGAAAATCCAACAATAAAACTGGACAAAACCACCAAGAATCCTGAAATCTTGACCAACTAGCTAAACAAGATGAAATTTTTTTTTTCACTTAAGCCTTTGAAAAAAATAAGAAAAAATATTCCATTTTTTAAACAAAAAGAGAAATTGGACTAGTAATAATTTTGTAGTAAAAACTAGTGAACAAATTAAAGAAATATAGCGAAACTTACATTAAAGCTTCAAGAATAGTACAAAAGTAAGAAAGTGATAGTTGAGCATCTTATACTATCACCTTTGTTAGACCCCGTAATTAAAGTAACTGGGGCGAAGTGTTGTTTTGAAAATTTTATCGACAAATTGAATTTTATGGAATTAAGTTCGGTGCCTGATTATGCAGTTGGAAAGTGTATTTTTTTAAAAAAAAATTTAAAATTAGAGTCGAAAGTCCTCAATTGGATTTAAATTAAAAAGTTTGGGGACTTAAATGGGATTTAAACCAACTTGGAGCCTTTGTGGGCAATTTTTAAAGACTTGGGGTCTATATATATGACCCCAAGTTCAAATAAAGACCATTCTTGGTCTTGCAA
>JAOTQR010076825.1:0-12709 GCA_025774065.1 Solanum ossicruentum
TTGAGTTTGCCTATAATAATAGCTACCATTCAAGTATCAAGATGGCACCTTACGAAGCTCTATATGGAAGGAAGTGTGGGTAACCAATTGGATGGTTTGAAGTGGGAGAAACCACCTTGCTTGGGCCAGATCTATTGCACCAAGCCATGGAAAAAGTTAAGGTAATACAGCAGCGGCTAGAAACAGCCCAAAGTCGTTACAAGTCATATGCGGATGCTAGGAGGAGAGAGCTAGAATTTTCAGTCGGAGATTGGGTATTTTTAAAGGTGTCTCCAATGAAAGGGGTCATGAGGTTTGGTAAGAAAGGAAAGCTGAGCCCATGTTACATTGGGCCATATAAGATTATTAAGAAAATTGGACAGGTCGCCTATGAGTTAGAGCTACCCCAAGAGCTTTCTATGGTTCATCCAGTTTTCCATGTATCAATGCTTCGGAAGTGCATAGGTGACCTATCTCGTATCACTCCTATTGAGGATGTACAGGTTACGAAAGATCTCACCTATGAAAAGGAACCTGTTGCTATTCTAGATCATCAAGTTAGGAAGCTAGGGAATAAAGAAATAGCTTCAGTGAAGGTACTTTGGAGAAATCAACAAGCAGAGGAGATGACCTGGGAGGCCGAGGACGCGATGAAGTCAAAATACCCTCATTTGTTTGAAGCTAAAGAGGACGCCCAACATGCAGGATTTGAATACTAATAGATACTTGTGATTGAATAATTAGTGTGTTGTTAAAAATTTATTTAAATAGAGGTTTATACTTCGTCAAGCCACCAAATTATGCTAACATTCGAGGAGAAATGTTCCTAGGTGGGGGGGAGGATGTAACACCCCACATTTTACATGTACTAATGTTATGTAAATGAATCATATTATGGCTTGGTAAAATTAGCGTTAATTCTTGAAAGTGCGTAAATCTCGTGTTAATGGGCGATATGTGATTTAAAATGCTCAAGAGGGTTGATGGTATATATGTGTTGGTGCTAAATTGAGGATATATCAGCCCTAAACAAAGTAAATAATTGAGGTCATTGTATGACTTAATAATTTAGTAGGGGAGTCACCTACTTAAAATCTATGGCTAAACGGAGACGAGGCCCGACATTGAATTTGTCTAAGTTCGATTAAAAATAAAGTTTGTATTAAAATTGTAACCTTAGCTCACGTTTTAACATCATAGATGTCCTATATTTTTAGTCAAAGGAGGATATTAAAAAGGGCCCAAAGACATCACAATGTCTTTGCTAAATTAGGACCAAACATAAGTAAGAAGAAAGCTTGAAAATGGGCAGCCAAGGTCCATCAAATTTGTGACCCATTTGAGCCCATTTATGAGGGGTAAGCTACTGCATAACGAGTGTCTTAACAAGTGTTAATGTGTGGGAAGAATGTTAAGAGAAAGTTGTTCAAATAAGTCTTTTAAAACGGAATAAGAGCAGCCCTCTAGTCATTGCCAATTCATACAAGTTTTCTGTTTTTCAAAACAAGTGTGTAGTTTTTTTACAAAAGACTCTTATCAACTTTTAACAATTTACCAAGCTGACCAGCTGCTGCATCACAAGTGTATTAGTAGGTGGCAATGTATGGACAAAGTTGGAAGAGAAAGATGGCCAAGAAAGTCTCTAAAAATGGATTAAATGTAGCCCCAAAAGTCATTACATTTGAACAATATTTCAGCTTTCCAAAACACTCTTGTCTTGTATCTATTTCACTTCATCAAGCTGAAAACTCCATTGTCTAAGGTTTTTGAAGGGAATCTAGGACATATAAGGCAAAGGTAATCAATTATAGTGGTGTATTTGGTATGATTTCTTCATGAAAAACAAGAAGTATATGATAGTGTCTTTGCTGGAAATTGCTGGAAATTCTGGACAGCTTGTGTCCAGAAAGTTGCTGCACACTTGCCTTTTATTTTTGTGACTACTATATGGCTTGTGGACTTTATAATGAAGATACTTTGTTGTTATAAATATGGTTGAAGTAATAGATGTTGCTAATATGGTTTCTTCATGTAAAACAAGAAGTACATGCTATTATATTAAGCTAGAACTTCTAGACAGCATGTGTCCTAAGTATTGTTGTTAATGTTTCTTGTTGTTCAAGAGGATTTTCTTCTAATTGGTTAAATGAAATATGAAGTAAGACTTATATTCTAACAATATATAGGTTGTTCATCATGTTATTGAGTTGCTGCACCACTTTTACAGTCCACAAAGATGAGTTGTTGCACAACATCGTAATTTCACTTTTAAAAGAATCTTGAGAGCTGAAAATTGTAATATGTTTTTCCACGACATTAATCTATTTTGGGACTATTTCTGGACTATATTAAGACTAGTTTTATCTGGTAAAAGTGTTGGAAACAATTTAGGAAAAGTTAAAACAAGTTTGGGATTGTTGGCGTCGAAGTGTGGTGAAAGGATGTAACGTTATGCCGCTTGTTTGTATGTTGTGAAGAATTATTATTTGTTGTGCCTTGTGGGCCATTTTAGGACTATGAAGGGTCTGGAAATAAGGTTTATATGGTATGTAGATAAGGATGGTTGTTAGAAAACTGTTTATAAGTGAAAAGGTTGAAGAAAAGTCCTTGCGTCATTAGTTGAAAGCTTGCTATCCAGGTGATCGTTTTTATGATATTGGACAGCCTAGAAGTGTTGTGTTGCTGCTAATACTAGTCATATTACTTAATATGTTGTAGCTTAATATTTAAAGGAAACCACAGCTACTCCAAGTTAGTAACGAGGCCATATAACGAGGTATGTAAGGTTACTTGATTTCGTATCAATTGGCATGAAACATAGATTCCTTGGTAAGTAAAGACATTTATCTACTCCTACATGTCAAGTAGCCATATGTCCACTCTTCCACGTATTCATATTCTCTTATATATATAGTTATGTTCAAAGTTATATAAATATATGGATACTAAGTACATGACTTCTTAATGCCAAATAAGTTCATGAGTTGTTCAATTCATACGCATTCCATTGTCTATGTAACATAGTCTTTTCATTTCCATACTGTATTGTATGATTATTTACATGGTACATGTTGCATATATACCCTTAAAGCTCTAATATTATGACCACCAAAAAGAATAATCTCAAAGGTAATATAAAGATAAAGTATACAGTTTCGATGGGTGGTAGCCCGAGGGGGTTCAGGAAGAACCTAGCATAGGGACGATCCCGATATAGTATTACGGGTGGTAGCCCGAGGGGGTTTATGAAGAACCTAGGATAGGGATGATCCCGATACAGTTTACCACTGATCAGTTAGTCTTTTTCTTATAGCTGTGCACAGATTTTATAGTACAGATTTTACAGTAAAGGTAAAGTGATATAAAGAATATAAAGTACTCAATCCCAAAGTATAAATAAAGGTGGTTTCTTATTCTGCACTAGTACATGGTTTCATTTGAGTTGTTATTTCAGATACAATATTTGATTCCTTACATATTCAGTACATTATCTCGTACTGAGTCCCTTCCAGGGACCTGCATTTCATGCTGCGGGTACAGGTACTGCATGATCTTCCCAGTAGGAGTAAAGGATATTCAGCTGTTATTTCTCAACTCCAGGTTGTTTCGGAGTTTTTAGTGTGTTTAGAGTTTATGTATTTGCATTATACAGTTAATTTGGACAAGGCCTGTCCCAAACATATGTAGATACTTTCTCTTGTTAGAGGCTTTGTAGACAGTGAAAACTAATGTGTGGTCATGTCTCATATTTTAGCCACCGTGGCCCCAACGGCCTAGCTATACGCATCTCCTTTTAACTTGTTAAAACCGTTTATCCCCTCAGAAGCATGCCAAGCATAGATATTACTTATTATATGTATGCAAAATGTATAGATGTAGATTGGTTCTCCCGAGCCTTATCGGCAATGGGTGCTAGTCTGCCCTAACCGTACTTTGGGGCGTGACACGAAAGATGTGAAGCCTATATCTTGTAGATGGGTTTATAAAATAAAACATCACACAAATGGGTTGATAGAAAGGAATAAAGCTCATTTGGTTGCTCCAGAATTTATGCAAGAATATGGTTTGGACTATGATAAAACTTTCAGTCCACTGGGGAAGTTTACAAATGTACCAATCTTACTTGCACTTGCTACTAGCAAAAGATCGGAATTTTTGGTTGATGGACTTTAAAATGCATATCTACATGGGGAGTTGGATCATGAGATTAACTTGTATCAACCAATGCTTTTCCAGAATCAAGAACATCCAGGGTATGTTTGTATGCTACGGAAGTGTCACACCTATAGTCCCGTTAAGGCGAAGTGGCACTCGTTGCTGATAAGTCTTGGGAGAAAGAACTTGTATCCATGTGTTTTCTATACATGTTATAATGTATTTCCACATTCAACATGTCTTTAAGAAAGTATACAGTAATAACAAGCCAAAAGGAAATTCATATTGCTAGGTCGTTAGGGCCACGTTGTCTTAAGTACGAGACATAACCACACTTTAATTTACATAGTCTACAAAGCCTCTAGATAAGGAAAAGTATCTGATAAAGGTTGGGATAGGCCCCGCCTAGACTAACTATACCATACAAAAATATAAGCACTAGACATATAAAGCTCTGAAGCAACCTGGAGCTTGGTAACAACAGCTGGATATCTTGTACTCCTACTGAGGAAGCAACTAGCGCCTGTACTTGTAGCATGAAATGTAGATCCCCCATAAGGGACATCAGTATGAGATAATGTACTGAATATTTAAGGCAGAAAAAACTGTATATGAAGTAACAACTCAAATGAAACTATGCACTAGTGTAGGATAAGAGGCCACCTTTAGTTATACTGTGGGATCATGTACTTTATGTTCTTTTTATTACTTTACCTTTACTGTATAATCTTTCCACAACATGTAATACAAATGACCAGTTGATTAGTGGTAAATCAATATCGGGATCGGCCCTGGCTAGGCTTTTCCTTTAACCCCTTGGGCTACCCTCCGTGATAGGATCGACCCTAGCTAGGTGATTCTTCCACCCCTCGGGTTACCACCCATCAATAGGCAATATACTTTACCTTTCAATTACCTTTGAGATAATTCTTTTAGTGGTTTTATTATTGGAGTTGTAGTACAGTAGATGTAGCATGTGACATGTAGATAATCATACAAGACAATATGACAATGAAAATTACACAAATAATGATATGCATATGAGATGAAACAACTCGTGAACATTATTTAGCAACAAGAATCCATGTAACTTTGTATCCACGTATGTATGTAGATTTGAAGGTGACTATGTACGGGAGCATATGAATATGTGAAAGAGTGCACACATGGTTAATAGTTGTGTCGGAGTTAGTAAGTGCCTTTATGTGCCAGGGAAGAATCTAGAATTCATGCCAAGTAATACGAAATCGAGTAGCCTTACATACCTCGCTGTATGACCTCATTATTACCTCGAGATAAGCTTCCCTTCCTCCAAATATTTATCTACAATATATTAGGTAATAAAACTAGCATTAGCAGACAATAGATACATCTTGGCAGCCCTATCTCATAAAAAAAACAACATACGTGCAACAATCATATAATTATAAATCCGAGTGTATTCTTTCAACCTGTCCACCTCTAATCCTATTTTCTAATACACATTATCATATACAAATCATGTGCAACCTTGTTTAGTGCCATAACAGTCTTACAGATTCCTACAAGTACAACATATAACAATTCTACACAACACACAAGTAGGCAACATAACATTAAGTCGTCTCGCTACATTTTGATGTGACAATCAAAAATCTGTTCCAACTTTAACCAAGCAGTCCCCACCATATATACACATAAAAAATTCCTAAAAAAGTACAAAAATAGTTCTAAATTATATGGAGAACATGAAACAACAATCTCTGATTATCAGCCCACAAGTTCTATTAAGAGCACACTTACGATATCGCACAACAACTCATTTTTATGGACTGTAACAATGATGCAGCACCCTTGTCATATAACATCAAAACTAAACCTTGTTAAAAACATAAACTTTACTTCATAATCTTTCCAACCAAGAAGAGAAAAGTCTCTTAATCAACAAGAAAAGTGCACAACAATCCTTAGGATACATGCTGTCCACAAATTTCAGCATAAACATAACCAACCTACTCTCTTGTTTTACTTAAGAAAACCATACTAAACACATAAATATTCATACTTTCCTTTACCATCAAGGTTTACGGCTTCTCGAAGAACCCTAAAAGTCTCTTGTGGCTGCTTGTAAAGTAAAGAAAAAGTTGAGAGAGAACTTGAAAAAACAATCTGATTATTTTGTTCAAGTTAAATGACTTGAGTGAGATGGTTATAAGCCCCTATTAAAGAAGCACTTGGATGACTTACTTTTACATTATAAGCTTTATTTTATCAAGTGATTAATATACCATTTTCCCCCTTTCACTTGGGCCTTAAGGGGCTCCTAATTGATGGGCCTTTGCTGCCTATTTTCCCCCTTCCTCTTAGTTAGATTGAGTCTGAATTATCAAAGAAATTGTGAAGTGTTTGGGTTATTTTTATATCCTTCTTGAGCTGAAAATATAGTCCATTTATGATGCTAAAACATGGGCTAAAGTTACACCCTTAACACAGACTTTATTCATATTGGACTTGGACAGATTCAAAGTCGGGCCTCGTCTCCGTCTAGCTAGCAAATTTAAGCAAAGCAAGTAGGTGACTCACTTGTAGCTTCCTGAGTCCTAAAAGCACCTCAATTCTCTCACTTTGTTGAGGGCCTTGATCTCCTCAATTTGGCGTAAAACTTGTATACACTTGTCCCTCTCAAGCGTTAGACGTACTATCACCCTCTAATATGAAATTCAAGTACTTTTAAAAATGGGCGCTAATTTGGACCAAACCATATCATATTTCATTTGTATAGAACTAAAACATGTAAGATGTGGGGTGTTACATCCTACCCCTCTTAGGAACATTCATCCTCGAATTTTAGCATAATTAGATAGCTTGACCATGTTCAAACTTGTACTTAAACATATATTTGACAACACAACAAGTACTCAAACACACATATCTATTGATGCCCCCAGCTCTACATTTTGCACTTCCTCTTTAGCTTCAAATGCATAAGGGTGCATAGATCTCATCGCTTCTTCAGCCTTCTATGTTATTTTTTTTTTGCTTGCTGGCTCAACCAAAGTACTTTTACTGAAGATATTTCTTTATTCCTTAGCTTCTTAACTTGATAATCTAGAATAACAATAGGTACCTCTATATAGGTGAGATCTTCTGTAACCTGCACATCTTCAATAGGAGTGATACGAGATGGGGCATTTATGCATTTTTGAAGCATTGAGACATGAAAAACTGGATGAACCATTGAAACCTCTTTGCTTAGCTCTAATTCATATGCAACCTGCCCACACTTCTTAATATTTTATATAGCCCTATGTAATGTGGGCTTAGTTTTCCTTTCTAACCAAATCTCATAGCCCCTTTCATTGGAGATACCTTTAAGAATACCTAATCCCCTACTAAAAATTCTAGTCCTCTCCTTCTAGCATCCATATATGATTTGTGATGTCTTTGGGCTGTTTCTAGCCTCTGTTGTATTACTATAACATTTTCCATGGTTTGCTGTACTAGATCTGACCCAAGCAAGGTAGTTTCATCCACTCTAAACCATCCCATTGGTGACGTACATTTCCTTCAATATAAAGCTTAATAAGGTGCCATCTTGATACTTGAGTGGTAGCTATTATTTAGGCAAATTCAATGAGTGGCAAATGGTCCACCCAACTACCTTTAAAGTCCAATGCACAAGCTCGCAACATATCTTCAAGTGATTGAATGGTGCGTTCTTCTTGACCATCTGTCTGAGGGTGGAAAGATGTACTCAAATTAACTTATGTACCTAAACTTCTTTCGAAGGGCTTCGAAAACTTTGCAGTGAATTAAGCTCCTCGATCAGATATAATGGTGATTGGGACTTCATGTAGCCTAACTATCTCTATGAGGTATAACTTTGCATACTCTTCAGCTGTATAATAACTTTTAACTAGTAGGAAGTGTGCTGACTTTATGAGTCTATCAACTATTACCCATATGGAGTCAAACTTCTAAAATGAGTGAGGCAACCCAGTAACAAAATCCATATTAATCATATCCCACTTCCAGTTGGAAGCTCTACATATTGCATATACACTCCTAACTTTTGGTGCTTTACTTTGACTTATAGGCAATTTGGACATTGAGCCACAAATTCTACAAGGTCCTTTTTAATTCCTCCCCACCAAAACATTCACTTTAGGTCATAATAAATCTTAGTTAATCCCAGATGGATGGAATATCTAGAATTATGGGCTTCTTCCATTATCCTCTTTCTCAGTCCATTAATATCAGGCATGCATAATCTATTATGGCAATAAAGTAGTCCATTTTGTGTAAGTTCAAAGCCCTTTATCGTACCCTGACTCACATTTTCCTTAAGTCATCATAGAACAGGATCCTCGAACTTCCTTTCTTTCACCTGCATTACCAGCGAAGACTCTACAACATTACACACAACAATCCCTTCCTTTAGGTTTCAAGAAGGTGAACTCCCAAACTGGCTAGTCGATGTAGATCTTTAATCATTCCTTGATTTACCACGGTCTGATCACTAATATTCACAATTGTCTTACCACTCAAAGCATCGGCTACCACATTTGTTTTCCCCGAATGTTATAATCTATCAACATCATAATCCTCTATTAGTTCTAGTCATCTCTGCTATCTTAAATTTAGGTCTTCCTGCTTAAAGATGTACTATAGGCTCTTATGAATAGTATATATGTCAATGTGAACCCCATACAAATAGTGGCGCCATATTTCTGAGAAAACACAACCTTTGCTAGCTCAAGATCATGTGTTGGTTAATTTTCCTCATGCGGTCGTAGTTGTCTAGAGGCATAAGCAATTACTCTGCTATGGTGTATCAATAGACTCCCTAAGCCAACTCCTGAAGCATCGCAATACACTGCATAGCCCTCGGTGCCTTCTAGAAGTATTAGCACAGGTGTAGAAGTTAGCTTATTTTTCATCTCCTGGAAGCTCCTTTAACATGCATCATTCCTTCGGTTGTATTGGTTACCTTATGTATCAACTTTGTTAGAGGTGCATAAATAGAAGAAAAACCTTCAACAAACCTTCTGTAATAGCCTACCAACCCTAGGAAGCTCCGATTCTGTGAGTGTTGTTGGCCTTGGTCGATCCTTCACGGCCTCTATCTTTTATGAATCAACCCTTGTTCCCTCATCAGGCATAGTATGGCCCAAAAATACAAATGATTTTAAACAAAGTTCATATTTAGAAAACTTGGTATACAACTATCGATTACAAAGAACTTGTAATACCTGTCGTAAGTAATTTGTATGGTCCCCTACTGATCTTGAATATACCAAAATGTCTTCTATAAATACTATCATGATCACATCCAAGAATGGCTTAAATACCCTATACATCAGATCCATAAAAACTGCTAGTGCATTCATTAGCCTAAATGAAATAACAAGAAATTCAAAGTGACCATAGCGTGTTTTGAAAGTTGTCTTAGGTATATCTTTCTCTTTCACCCTCACTTGGTGATAACCTGATCTCCAATCAATTTTTAAAAAGCATTTGACACCCTATAACTGATCAAATAACTCATCAATCCTGAGGATGGGATAATTGTTCTTAATTGTCACCCTATTCTATTGTAAATATTCAATACACATTTTCAATGTGCCATCCTTTTTACATATAAATAACACTGGTGCACCCCAAGTGGATACACTAGGTCTTATAAAACCCTTTTCTAATAAGTCCTTTAACTGCTCTTTTAATTCAGAAAATTCTATCGGGGCCATTCTATATGGAGGAATGGAAAAAGGTTGAGTTCCTGGAAGTAAGTCAATACATAAATCTACTTCTTATCCTAGAGGTAAGCCTGGTAGTTCTTTAGGGAACACATCAACAAATTCATTCACCACCGGAACTGATTGAAGAGTTGGCGATTCTGCCTCCATATCTCTTACTCTAACTAAATTACATATATACCCCTTAGATATTATCTTTATTGCCTTAAAATAAAAGATAAACTTATCCTTTGGTGCCCCGACATTGCCTTCCAATTCAAGAACTGCCTCGTTTGGAAAGTGGAAGTACACTCTCTTTGTTCGGCAATCCACTTTGGCAAAGCAAGAAGTTGACCAATCAATACTTGTTATAACATCGAATTCCACCATTTCTAGTTCAATAAGGTCAACCAATGTGCCACGATCACAAACAGTTATTACACAACCATAATAAATCCTTCTAGCCATAATAGATTCACCGATTGGTATAGACACTTCAAATGGTTTGTTCAATAATTTAGGTGTTCTCTTAAGCATCCTAGCAACTAGTTGAGTGATATATGGTAGTGTAGAACCAGAGTTAATTAATGCCTCTTTGAACTCCCTCCAGGCAGTCGGAGGTGTATCTATATCCTTGGATTGCTTTTAAGCTTCATACCACAATATAGCCACACCCTTCAACCTATATGCTACTAACTCAATAGCTTCTGTACCACTCACATGCATAACATCTAAAGTGCGTTGAATCTGGTCAACAAAGTCTTAGGGATTTTCATTTGGATTTGGCTTAGTGAAAGATGGATGGTCCAAATTAAGGAAGTCACATATCCTCGTGCTAGCTACCCTATTTGCACCATATGCACCTATAACAGGACCATCCTGTCTTTGACCTTGGATAGCAACTATACAAGGCAATAGCTAGACTATATTTCTCAGATCCTGTACTGTAGAATCAATAGGTAGTTCTGGGGGAATTTCACTACTTCTTGGTTCATCAGGAGCTAGAGGAGTCAGAGATATCTGTGACAGAGACTCATCTTGAGCCTCATTACATTGTCTCACCCAACGGGGTATACCAACCACTACTTCTACTTCCTTCCCTTGACCTTTATTTTTCCTAGTTTCTGGCATACTTGCTGTACAAAAGAATTTAGAGGTTAGACACAATCCACCAATTCCACTTGGCTCTATGGCACGATCTAAAGAATGAAAAGAAAATGACAACTCCTAAATGCCATGTAGCCTCCTTCTTATAAATGTGGTGCACAACACATAAATAAACAAGACTCTACATAAACACGACTTTGCAAACTCCCTAGGATGAACCGCTATGATACCACTTTTATCACGCCTATAGTCCCGTTAAGGCGTATTGACACCCTTTGTCGATAAGGCTCGGGAGGACCAACCTGTATCCATGCACTTTCTATGAATATAATAGCAGATTTTTTACATTTAATATGCCTTTAAGAAAGTAAACAGTAATAACAATCAAGGAAATGCATATAGCTAGGCCATTGGGGCCACATTATCTAAAGTATTAGAGATGACCATAATTTAACTTACATAGTCTATAAAGCCTCTAGATAAGAAAAAATATCTGTTAAGGGTATAGAAAACCCCCGTCTCAACTAACTGTACAACACAAAAATATAAGCTTTAAACACATAAAGCTCCGAAGCAACTTGGAGCTTGGTAACAATAGTTGTATATCTTGTACTCCTATTGGGAAGAGCTACTAGTGCCTGTACCTGCAGCATGAAATGCAGGTCCCCCGTAAGGGGCATCAGTATGAGATAATGTACTGAACATGTAAGGCCGGAATATTGTATATGAAGTAATAACTCAAATGAAACTATACACTAGTGTAGGATAAGAGACCAAATTTAGTGATACTATAGGTCATGTACTTTATGTTCTTTTTATTACTTTACATTTACTGTATAATCTGTGCACAATATGTAATACAAATGACAAGCTGAACAGTGGTAAATCTATATCGGGATTGGCCCTGGCTAGGCTTTTTCTTTCACCCCTTGGGCTACCCCTCATGATAGGATCAACCCTGGCTAGGTGATTCTTCCACCCCTCGGGTTACCACCCATCAATAAGCAATATGCTTTACCTTTCAATTAGCTTTGAGATGATTCTTTTGGTGGTCATAATATTAGAGTTGTAGGACTGTAAATGTAGCATGTGACATGTAGATAATCATATAACACAATATGACAATGAAAAGAGTACATTACACAAATAATGAAATGCGTATGAGATGAAACAACTCGTGAACTTTATTAAGCAACAAGAACCCATGTAACTTGGTATCCACGTATGTGTGAAGATTTGAAGGTGACTATGTATGGGAGCATATGAACGTGTGAAAGAGTGGAAACATAGTTAATAGTTGTGTCGGATAAGGTAAGTGTCTTTATGTGCCAAGGAAGAATATAGATTTCTTGCCAAGTAATGCGAAATCGAGTAGCCTTACATACCTCACTGTACAAACTCGTTATTACCTTGAGATAACCTTCCCTTCCTCCAAATATTTATCTAAAATATATTAGGTGATAAAACTAGAATTAAAAGCCAATAGATATATCTTGGCAGTCCAATCTCATAAAAAAACAACACATGGGCAGCAAGCGTATAATTATAAACCCGAGCATATTCTTACAACCCTTCCACCTCTAATAGTACTTTCTAATACACAATATCATATACATATCATGTCCAGCCTAGTTTAGTTCCATAACAGTCTTACAACTGTTAGACCCCGTACTCTCATTAAATTAAGGATAACAATTAAGTTGAAGTCGGAAGTCCTTAATTGGATTAAAATAGAAAAGTTTGGGACCTAATTG
>JAOTQR010076826.1:0-12707 GCA_025774065.1 Solanum ossicruentum
TATAAGGAAATTCGAATTAGTAAGTGTTTACGTGCTCTTATCGGGCACTGGTCACGACCCCAAGGAGGGGTGTGACACTATAAGAGATCCCACATGTGTTGTAAATCATAATTCTGTTCTGGGTGAGTGTTAGCTGGACGAAAATCTTTGAAGGGAGAAGAAAATCAAGTTCTTCAACCTTTGGTTAGTTATATCTTTCAAATTCTTGCTGTGATTATGAGTTTGAATATAGTTTTGGTTTGTAATCTTCACATGAGTAGCTAAACTCATCATTTTTTGGGTTTGTAATTTAGACAATGTTTTGGTTGTGAATTTTTACATTTATGAAAGAGTTGTGATTGTTCTTATACTCTTAAATCTCCATTTTTAATCTTGATCACCTTGAAAATGAATTTGTTGTGCATCATGAATTCAAAAGATGTTATGATGCATAGAACATAGGCAGTACAAGAAGATTGTTTGATTTATGAAAATAAGTTGATTTGTGTATTGGAGAATTGTGACAACTACCTGTACACCTTGCTTGATTCCAAATAAAGGATAAAAACTTTAAGGCGTTTTTATTGGATTGTCTATCCTCGTTCATCGATGTAGTGAGGTAAACACTAAAAATAGGCTAAAAAGAGGTGTGCAGCCCTATTTTGGTAATTTCAACCCTTTGAATTAACAATCGACAACTCAAACATAAGTGTAATGTTTAATAACTAATTCGGCGTCGATAAGGTTACAATCCCGAAATTTCATTTATATTGGTATTTAATCACAATAATTTGATTGAGCATAATCGTACTTCTTAGTTTTCAATATTTCATAAGTTAGTTCACAATAATAAATTTTTAAATTAATTTTTACAAAATCCTTCATCAACATAACAATTTGGAAAATTACCAAGTTATATGGAGTCCTATGGGTTCGACATACCGATCTTTAAAATAGACCACTGTATTACTTGTTTTGACTACGTACACTTGCATGTATTATTTAGTAAATCATAATATGCAAATGACCATTTCAAATAGCATGATAGAAGAGTAGTAAAATCACAATTAGGCAAGAGAGAGGCCAATGCATAGGTAAATCGTATGAATATTTATATAAAGGTAAAGGCAGATGACCAATCAAGTAAATCATCATAAGGAACATAAATATGTGAGATATAATCATAACTGACAATAAAACCATTAACTTGGAATCACGACGTGTACCATACATTGGAGAAAGATAGTCAACTAGCCAAGGTAGAACTCTACCCTATAAAAATGTGTGTCATGAGCTATGTGGATCTTCCAGTAAATTATATTGGTAAAAGAAATCCTATGGTGGAAACATAGTTATGAGAAATAAATATTTCTAGTAAGGTTCCCTTGGGTCGAGTCCCCACCTTAAGGCCTCATTCGATACTAAGTCAAAATCTCATGTAATTTATGTCATAAAATCATACTTATCATAGATTCATAAGGCTTGTAACAATTCATAGTTCACAGATTTTGTAAGTTTGTTATGTGGGAATGATAATTCAAATAAACAAATCTAATTCATAAAACTTTTTTATAGAATAGGTCATTATCATGTGATTCGTACAATGTAGGTATAAGCCTTTCATCATTATGAATCCTTCCTTAACTAAGATTGCCATTAGGATCTTAAGTGGTCTTTTGAGGTCTTAATTCACCATTTTCATGAACATACTTGAACACTTTGAAATTTCATAACCATGACTTGTAAAGAAGAATGTGGGTAGAAATTCACAATCAATTGACTAGAAATTATGTAATTAGGATAAGTTCATGCATAATTATATAGAATATGATAAATTCAATAATAAAAAAAAGAGAAACCCATAAGTAATTTCATGAACTCTAAGTAGCTTGTAGGAGATATTTCTTATTAATCATCAAAATCATGCAAATAAATAATAACCCATGATTAATTGGGTAAATAAACAATTACTGAAACTCAATTTATGAAATTGAAGGAGAATTCCACAAACCCATAATAAAATTTTGGGCCCTAATAGCATTGTAGAAAATTCATATGAAAAATCATCATTTTGATGTGATTATCATCAATATGTGTCAAAATAAATCATGATTCATGCACTTGAATGAAAATTAAGAATGCCCATGAAAATATGTACTTGAAATTGAATGAAATAGTTAAGACCATGAATGCATTGGCTCATCATTCTCATGCACAAAAAATTCCATTTTTTTCAAACTGTTAATTTTAAAATAGTTTTGTACCATTTTGATCACTTGGTTACTAGATTTGATACCTATGAGGCATTGAGGATGTGGTCCATTTTACTTATGATAATGGAGTGTCATGACTCGGACCTAGGGTCGAGAAGTGACATGGCGAATAGGAACCCGAGGGACCCCAAACAAGCCTCAAAGTACCAAAATCCATATCAACGGTTCGGAAGTGCATTCAAAGTGACACATCATTTCTAAGGGATGGGAAAGTAGGACTGATCTCACATAACACATAACACATAATGACTAAGGGACGGGTAGGTATGACTCACGCTATGGTGGCAATTCGGGACTTAGGATCTTTCCACAACATAACATAAGATCATCTTATAACAACATAATCCATAAGTAGCCATGATCAACAATCCCATACAACACTTAGCATAAAACAAAAATAGTACACAAGATGTCCAATGATGCCTCTACATAAGATAGGTCAGAGGCCAAGACATACTCCGGGCTCACCCTAAAAGTAAATAAAGTAGAAAAAAGAACAACATAGGTAGAAGAGGTAGTGGCTTGTCTTTGGAAGATAGGACTCACCACAACAAATATAACTTGAAACCCAAGCTAGACGTCGTATGAAGGATGAATGGGCTCCTTGGTCCCTACGTGGTGAAATCATGTAGGAAAAAGTATGTGTTAGTATATTTGAATGTACTAAGTATGCGGGATGCGATGCATGTAACTTACCAAACCTACATTCAATGTTAGATCACAAAGGCACGTAATATAGAAAAGAATATATATAAAGAGATCAGTATACAATATGCTATAAAATCAATGATGTATGAAATACAATGCTCATATATAGTGGGGATGTGATCTCAACTGACATAAGTAAGACCAAGCTAGCTATTACTTGGAATCCCGATGAAGTCTCCTCATCGGTAAAGAGGTGGTCCACTTGCCAAAGATAAACCATACTTCACCTTACGGGCACCCCCATTTCATATGAAGCAACCTTTCTTACGAGCACCCCTATTTCGGATAGAATTTTCACATATAATATATCATATCATGTAACATAGTTTCTTCTCCTTATGGGCAACCCATTTCAGAGGCAACTTTCCTTACAAGCACCCCATTTCTGAAAGGAACCTATGCTAGGCACATAGTTCGAGGAAAGATAGGAAACCCTCCTTCCATCTGTGCTAACTCGTCATTCCACGAGAATACTGATAATATACATAGTCATACACTCTTTCAAAAGAGTTGCAAGTCTTACTCAAAACATTTCAATCCACAATTGGGCTTAAAAGCCAAACACCATTCATAAGAATCCATACTTAGGCTCAAATGTCAAAACATAGCTTATATTCATAATACTCATGCATAGGAATAGCGCATTCACATATACTGAATGGTGCAAGCACCCAAAATGCTCAAAGAGCCATAATCATAGACACATATGTGATCACATTCTTGTCACAACTAATATCTTATCAAAATCATATCATAGATCATAATTGAGCTTAACCCACTTCATAATTTTCATAATAATCTAATATCTTGAATGCAAATGCTAAGAATGATGTAAGGAAGACATGGGTAATTAAGATTCAATCTAGAATAAGCAATATAATATGAAATAAAGTGAAAACATGATTAAATCCACATTTAAAATTATAATATAATCACCTATGCATAAACAAGCCTTAAAAAGGGACATGCATATTCATAATTTCATAAACCCAATGTAATTCAACATTTTATAACTTAAATCAACTTAAAATCAGTAGATAAACACAGCCAATACATTATTCGGATTTAAGGAATCATAATATTTAAAACCCCAATTTAAAGTAACCTAAGAATTCATGAAAATTGTTTGAAAATAGTTTGGGTCTTCTTGATTGAAAGGAATCAAGAATCAAAACCCATATAGCTTCACCAAGATGAAGAAAACTCTACAGAATTTGAAGAAGAATTGAGTTCTCTTGCTTCCAAGTTGAAAATTCACAAGAGTTCCTTTCAGAGTAGTCTTTGAGAGAGCTTAAAATGTGAGGAGTGAGTTTTCAAAGGTTTGAAATAAGGTTTAGGGCTTTAGATGGTCATTGGATAGCATAGGAATTCCCAAAACACCAATAGAATTAATCAAATTTCCGAGAATGTCATTAATAAGACTGAGGGAAGAATTTCCCGTAGCCACTATACTTGAGGCTATAAGGCTCGTGTGGCACTCCATGGTTCCTGTGGAGTGCCCGTGAATCAATACTTAGACAGATTTCTAGAAATTGTAGCCATGACCCAACACTTAGAATATTTTAGCACACATGTACTACATGGTTGGCCACACGACCCGTGAGCCTCTCCATGGTTCGTGGGGCTGGACGTGGTGCCAACCTTAGCCAAATAACTTCCCACACCAACCTTGAAGACCCCACGACCACCCATATGGCCCATCATCCTCACCACGATTCTTGTGGTGAGCCATGGTCTCATACTTGGCCAAAAATAATTCCTCTACACTAATATTGAACCACATTTAGGATTTTCTCCACCTTTGAAGGCCATATGGCTAGTACCACTGGTTGTACCCTAATACTTAGGCCAAAATGGCCATTTCATACCTAAGGCCATCCCCACGATTCATGTAAAGCCACACAGTCCGTATAGGTGCCCGTGTGGTAATACAACACAAGAAGCTTTACAAAAATGGACATAACTTCTTTATCCGTACTCCAAATAAGGTGAAATAAGTGCGTTGGAAAGCTAATTCAAAGATCTTTAATTTGGTATGTCGTGGGACACTTATTTCATTTTGTGTGAAGAGATATTCCCATTTAAAGTTTACCTTTCAATCAGTGCTTGTGACAAACTTAGCCAACGAAATTCCTTTGAACTTGGCTTGATGTAGGGGACCCATGATGACCCTTAAAACATATAAATGATCTTGAATTGAAAGTTTTCTAGAGAAATTAGCTTGCGTTTGAAGATTTTCATTCTAATCTAACAAAAATTTGGGGTATTACACTGGGTCATTACATGGAGGCATTTGGGATGATCTCAGTTTTACATGATGAGTTACCATGTTGTCACTATTTTCTGCATTGATATGACTATCACCGATGGATATGACTTATTATATACCTTGTTATGAGTCCAGAAAGTGTACGAACTATTGATGTCCCTATAGAACTATCATGACCAAAAATCGAATTGCAACTAAAGAGAATGAAGTAAACCAAAAGCAACCACACATTTACTATGAAATCCCAAAACTTGGATTCATGAGTGCAAGAGCATCTAACATAGTACAAATGAGTAAATACAACTGTCTCAAATGATAATACAACTCTATCTGATAATATCTAATACAATGTCTGAACAGAAAACAATAAAGAACATCTCAAAAGATCCATGTCGAGTCACAGTTTGAGCCTCGCCACTAAGATCTGGATAGATGGAAAGTAACTCTACTAGAATGAATCAACTATCCTTTGCGGGTCCCTCTGTTCAATCAGCAAGGAGGAAACAAAGTAGGAGTGAGTACACTAAAATGTACCCAGTAAGTTCAACTGACTGGGTAAGCGAAATCGAATAAACATGTAATAATGAAGAATTCTGCTACTTGCAAGAAAAGGATTAGTGCACAATATAAATATATATAAAAGTAAGATCAAATATATATAGCAATCAATGATACAATACACATGTAGTGTATGAATGAGATGCATGAGGTCGAATCAAGACAGAATCTAGTGCTGGTGTATACATATATCGAGCTGAAGCTACCGAGTAGAACCCATGGGGTCTTGTCAAACCATATACAAAATCTCTCAAGTGTCATGACAGTCGTTGGCATCGATGACACCTGGATAGACTCGGGCACCAATAAAGCGATCACCAGTATCATGTCAGACTATAGCACCAAGGATACCTCGGCAGACTCTAGCATTGGGAGGGAGATATTAATTAATATATCTATCTCAAAGCTAATGCAACATAGATGAAATGCATGCAAATGTCACGATATCAATATGTATAACAATAATAATATACCTCATCAGACTCTAGAGCCAAAAAATAGATCTCAAGTAATACAACTGTCTCAAATATCACAGTGTCTTAGTGGTATAGATGCAATATGAGACATGTACATACATGCTAATGCCACAATACGAGTACATAAATGCAATACGACATGATAATGATATGCATAATGGCCAAAACATCCCAGAGGCTATGGAAAGTACATCAACTAATACCACAATGTCATCAGTGCGACTCATATCATCAGCCTCTTGTCAAAATTCAGAATCTAAATGAAACCAGACTCTTCAAGTCCCAAAAATATACTCATATATCTCATCTGTATCATATTTTTTATCCCTTTACCACATAATTCTCCCAAATGATATCACCAGTCTCATATTATTACATTTATATCTAACATATCTCAATTCTCAAGATTTCCTCTCAATTTATCAATAGAAACACAAATTATTCAAATTCTAACATAACCGATATCACATTTCCATCACAATTTCATCATATAAATCCAATTACTCATGAATTAACCTAAGTCTTACAATTATTACATGAACAAATCCAATAACTTAAATCCAATTCCAAAAAGTTAGCTGAACCTACCTCGATGCCGAAACCATACTCGAAAAAGCTTTCAATCAATTTAATCCTCCAAACGATCACCGAATTGATACATCGCTATCAAAAATAGATACTAAGTATCATAGATGAATTTTGATTCACATATTGACATAAATTAGGCTTAGGGGCAAAATGATCAAAACTAGAGCTAAAATTCAAAGTTATTAAATATGAAAAATTGACTAGAAATTATGAATCTATGCTAGTAAAAGGGGTTTGTGGGTCAAAATCCCACTAAATCAAGTTAAAATCGGAGGAAAAACCATCATTTAGAGTATCCAAAACATAGGCCAAAAATCCCCAATTTTGGACATTTGAAATCATGAAATTCATGGCAAAATCAAGATAAAAGTCATGGACTTAATCAAAGGTGTTAAAAACACTAACGCGAATGAAATGTCAAAAAGGTCTCATCCAAAATCATCTCCCAAAGCTTGAAATATTCAAAAATAGTTGAAAATATTTGTTTTTGAAATTAAAACAGATACAGGTGTAAAATATACTCTTTGAACGCAGAGGAGAAGATCTGGTAATGCTTCAAGAATGCAGCAAGGAACTCGCGAACACAGAGAAGAACAGGGACATGATGACTATTACTCCGCGAACACGGAGAGGGCCAAGCGATATACCTCAGTGAATGGATGCTCTCCTGCGAATGCGGAGCAGAAGCATGAATGCACCAGAAACAAGGCATATCAACAAAAACACAACTAAGTCCAAACTCGGAATGGACCTTTGAAATTTATTCTGACTTAGAATTAAACAAACGAAACATGTATCCGTACAAGAAATGACGACCCGGACTCAACAGAATAATTAAAATTTGATTCCGAGGTCTCGACACAATTTCCAATGCAAGTCAAATAAATTAGTTTAAAACTCAAAATATCAAAACTACCCTCGGCAACTCCAAAAATTATGACGAGATCATTCCTAGCGTTTGTTTCACCATTCGAAACTACTGGAACTGTAGTGATTTTGATCTGACTTTTCGAACTTCAAATATTCACCAAAGTCAAACTTTGGCTTTGAAAATAACTAAAAATGTGACTTTAGGCTTATTAACTTCATTTTTACGTAAGCTCTCCCAGATCAGATTTGATATTTCAGAGTTAATAAAATCGACTAATTTTCGATCCGGCACTCAAAATTCAAAATGGTTCAAAAACTCACTTTTCAACAACTTAAGCTTCCAAAAATGCCAAAATTCATATCTTTAACTTTTAATACACAAGATTTCAATTCCAACAATACAGATAGTTTGAAATAGGTCCAATGCAACTTATGAAAGGGAAAAATAGGAATTTTCATAGATAACTTGAGAAATGACTAACAAGGTCATTACATTATTCACCATTAAAAATAATGTTCATCCTCAAACATAAAGGAAAAGAAGTATATGAAGTGACAAAAAGACTAGGATATGTGGCCCGTATATCTGACTCCAACTTCCAAGTGGCCTCCTCAATATAAGGTGTTGCTACTGAACCTTCACTGAAGATATAACCTCGGATCTCAACCTCTGAACCTGTTTGTCCAATATAGCTACCGGTTGCTCCTCAAATGACAAATATGGACTGAACTCAACCTAATCATAAGAGATCATATAGGACTTATCTTGAATGTACCAACTGAGCATGGAAACATGAAAAACAGGATGAATATTTGATAATCTCAGTGGTAAGGCGAACTCATAGGCCACCTCACCAACTCTTCTTAAAATCTCAAATGGGCCTATTAATCTAGAACTGAGATTGCCCCTCTTCTCAAATATCTTCACACCCTTCAAAACTTTCAGCTAAACACTATCACTAATAGGGAACTCAAGAGGCCAGACTCTCTGGTCGGCATAGCTCTGTCACAACCCGAAATTTGAATGTTATGGCATATGCCTAATGCACCAAGGCGAGTCAGCCCAAAACCCAAGCCACTTAAGAATAAAAATAAAAGCGAAAGATATCAGTCTAATAATATATATGAGCGGAAGAAAACATACTAACACCATCCAAGAACTAGTGTCACATGTACAAGCCTCTAAGAATAAAATGCTCAAATGAAATACAAGTCATAATGTCTAGTCCTCGAGTAGAAGAAAACATAAAATGGGATCCTCAAAGGCCTGTTGAAGATAGAAGCAGTTACCTCACAAGTGATCTAGAAGCTCGATCCAACAAATAGAAGTCTAATAGGACAGACCGAGCTCACTACAAAAATGTAGCAAGGTGAGCACCAAATAACAGGGTGCTCAACATAATGGAACTAACCTAAAGTAAAGTAATGAAGAACACAAGAAACTTCTTAAATCTCAACCACAATCCACTGAACTACAAATTTGCACTCAGAAATGTCCTAGCACAATATAATAATAAGATCACAGTGATATGGATGTACTCATCATCTAACCTAGTACCTCAAACCACAACTATATAAGTAGATCTAACAATTACCGCAAGATCAAGGATATAATAAGTACACAATCATATAAATAATACCCAACCATATTAATAAGATATGGTATGAGATGGAGTGGATTCCATGAGATGTACATAATACGATGCGATGTCAAATAATCGTGATGCATGTCTGTCCTAGAATACATATTCGTTGATCACTTTGTGTGCCTCATACGGAACCTATGGGGGACATATCTATCCATGTATCAGTGATCATGACCGGCAATAACCTCGGCTCATGTCACTGTTCGAAAATGACCTCAAACAGTCAGCATATTACATTAGCTCGATCGATATAGATCTCAGCCAGCAATCAACATGTTACCTTACAACCCCATCGTAGCCATCGCAAGTAACAATGCACAAATAATAATTGATGCATGATCATAATTATATCATAGTATCAACATCATAATATTCTCAATTTCTCAATACCATCAATATCTCAATATCATCAGTATTTCAACATCATCACAATCTCTATGTATCAATCATAACCCAAAATAAGCACCATCATGCTACCAATACTGAATGATTCTCAAGATCACATAAATTATAGGTTAACAATTAATTTGTAACTCAATATATCGCCATATAAACAAGTGTTCAACACGAAAGGACATGATCGGGCCTACAATGATACAATTCTACCCCCAATATACACAATTACACCCATATAGGAGCATACAAGGTTCATTTATACTTAATAAAAGGTTAGAAGTCTACTTGCCTCAAATCAAGTCTTGAAATCAAGAAGGAATATGATATTCTAAATTACCACAATCTATTCAAATATTGCACCAAAATCACATAACGAATCTAATGACACTAAAATCAATTAATTCAAAGATAAAGGATAAAATGGTCAAAAATCTAATGACGAAAAACAGAGCTGGAAACTAAATTTATTGATAAAAATATTCTACTCGTAACAAGAAATTCAACGATGAAATCAATTTTAAAAACGAAGCTAAGATAAGGGAGAAATGAATGGTTAAAGTTTAAGAAACTCAATTGCGAAAATCCCCAAATTCCACCTTGAAACCCAAAATTAGGAGTTACAAACACAAATTAATCAATGAAAATAGTTGAATTAGGTTATAGTCCCCCAATCAATTTTCCTTGAAAAATCGTGAAATCTTTCTTGACAACAAAGCTTTAAGGGTTGAAAATGGTGAAAAATGAAATAAAAACGTCTTTTAAAGGAGCTCATTGTTCAGTCACTTAATGTACTCCGCGAACATGGAGTTATGGATGACAATACTCCATGAACGTATAGGTCAAGTGCCCTCACACTTTCGTGAACGCAGAAAAGGGTGCTAATTGCACCAGAAACAACCACAAACCAACAACTATTCAGCAAAACAACTCACGAACCAGACTTTCAAAATTTTTTCGGAATCTCGTGAACATAAACCAAAGTGGAACCCTACCAAAAATGACAATTCAGATTCAATGGAATCAACAAAGTTCGAGTTCGGAACCTCCGTGGCCTTGAACCCGAGAAGGATCATCTAAACTAGTTTCGGATCTAAAAATACAAAATATTCTTAGAACCTCTAAAAATTATAATGAGGGCATTTTTAGCGTTAATTTCACCATCCAGAACTACTGGAACTGACAAAATTTTTATACAAGCCCAGAACTCCAAATGTTGACCAAAGTCAAACTTATGATACAAAATGAACTGAAAATGCAACTTTGAGCCTAAAATCTCCGTTTTAAATCCAACTTCAGTTCTGCAAGTTCTCCTAGATCAGATTTGGCATTCCAGAGCTAATGAAATCAACGAAATTGAATTCTAGTGCACGAAACATGAAATGACTCTAAAATTCAAAATTTTCCAACTTAAAGCTTTTGAAAAACTCTTTCTTTTGCAAGGCTTTTTACTAGATTTTCAAAATCCAACATCAGGAAGGGTAAAATAATAATTTGGCCAAAAATATTAAATATTACCTCCAGGATCATTACAAGCTCTTCTAGTGGCTCTGAGCTATCAAAAGTCTACTAAATCAGTCGGACTCAGAGCAAATCAACACCCAAGACCTAGGCTAAACCTGAATCAATCCACCCAATGGACAATCTACACCTACAACCATACAAATCCTCAAATGGTGTCATCCGGATGCTGGAATGGTAACTATTATTCTAAGTAAACTCCCCAAAGGCAAATGTTGATCCCTTACATGTCCCAAAATCAATCACACAAGCTTGAAGCATGTCCTCTAACACCTGGATAGTGCATTTGAATTATCCATCAGTCGGGGGGTGAAAAGTTGAACTGAGATCCAACTAATATACAAACCACGCTAAAGAACCCTCCAAAAATGGGAGGCGAATACAGACTCTCTGTTTAACACTATAGACACTGGCACTCCATGCAATCTAATAATGTCCCGGATATACAATCTAGCCAACTGCTCCGCACTGTGACTAATCTTCACTGGTAGAAAGAGAGCCAACTTGGTCAAATGATCAATAACTGCCTAAACTGAATTGCACTTTCCCAAGACCATAGGCAATTCTGTAGCAAAATCCATAGTCACTCGTTCCCATTTCCACTCGGGAATGGGCATCCTCTGCATTAATCCACCGAGCTTTTGGTTCTCATACTTGACTTGTTAATTCAAACACTTTGCCACGAATCAACTATGTCGCTTGTCATCCCTAACCACCAATAATGTTATTTTAGATCATGGTGCATCTTTTCCACACTAAGACTACTTTCTACGAACCTGTTGATGATCTATGGTTCCCTATGCGGTCCATCTAGTATCACATAAGCCGACTCTCAGAAATTCCTCATTTTTTTCCATTTTTATTAGGCATTTTCCGTAATGCACCTATGACTTGTGGTTCATTCTACGGGTCGTAGAGTGGCTCGTAGGATCAGACCTTTAGAAAAATTCTGGACTTCCAATTTTCCAAGTCTATAATCATAAGGGGTGTTGCAAATACTAAGAAAAATCATGAAGCTCTTTTTGTGATGTTGTGATACGCCTCTTGTGAAAGAAAAATGCTCACTTGAAGGGACTATGGATTTTAATGAGTTGTTCTTTTCATGTTGCAATGTTTTCCAAGTTTATACATGTATAATTATTCTTATGTTTATGTATTATGTGGGACTAGACTTAGCATCGAATGAAATTGATGGTGGGGTCTATTCCCAAGGCTCCTTATATAAGGCCTTACTTCCCATAACTACAAGCCACCATAGAATTATGTATTAGCTAGTGGATCCACCTATAGCTCCATGTAATGACACTGATAAGTATGAAGTATAGTCTACCTTGACAAGTAGACTACTCCTTCTTTGGTGCATAGGCAACATTGGGATTCCGTGTAGTAGCTCACATGGTCTTAGTGTCAATTAAGGTTTCCTCCC
>JAOTQR010076827.1:0-12706 GCA_025774065.1 Solanum ossicruentum
GTTTAATGAATAAGTTGCATAGTGGATTTGCTTGAAAGTCGAATTGGGGAAGAAATGAGATATTGAGTTTGACACCCGTGGGCGGGGATAAGCTTCAAAAGACCTTAACTCCGTTCGTGATCCCCACCCGGGAATCACGAACTCCACTTTCATGAATTAGGCTGCTTGAGAGTCTCATTAATTGCTTTCAAGTCTAATTCATTACTTGCTTTCAGTTTCCCCTCGTTCAGTTTCATAGTGTAATTCATTAGGCTGCTTGCTTGTTTAATTAATTAGGCTTTCAAGTTCAGTTGACTTCCCTGCTTTAAAGTAGAATTAATTAGGCTTTCAAGTGGTCTCATTCTGAACTAGCATGTGTTAAGCATATCAATGCTTTTGTTAACATCCAGAAAAGCTAGTAAAAAAAGGTGCTACAAGTCGTCTTTTTTTGTTGCAATTGGTCTTATTTTTCCTTTAACCTTATTTTTTTCTTGATTGCACGAGCACGAGTGTTTTCAAGAGAGAATAAGATCAAGCTTCAAAAGCAAGGGAGTACGAAACTGAACTAGACTTTCAGTCTCGCTACTTCGCTACTTAACGCTTGAACGCCCGGTCCGGGTTCTCTATTCCCCCTACCGTAACCCCCTTGTTGCTTGTAGTCGTTCCATTTCATTCCACTCCTTTGGTCTCTTCGTACCTTGTAGCTTTCTCTTCCCCGACCTGTCTTGCTTCATTCACCAACCTCTCACCCTGCTTCAACCACCCAACCAGCCCCTGTCCTCCCCTAATCTCTTATCGTAATAAGAAGTGGAAAGAAAAGCAAGCAAGTAATTCAAGGGAACTAATGCTTGATCTTCTCTTTCGTGGAGGGGTATCACGAACGAAAGCACTTGCTTGCTTCGCACCTACCTATGCGACTTCCACGACCTGCTTGTTCCCCCTCCCGCCGACACGAACGGAGGCCTAACCCGCACCTGTCCGGGCCACAAATGAGATATTGAGTTTGAATCTCACCCGGAAGGTGGTTTGACAACAAAAGATTCCTTGCTTAACTCGAACGGAGGGGAGGTCTTTGACTCCGTACCTTTGCTTTGCAGCTTGCAACCAGCCCCTATCCAAAGAGTCGATTCGCCCCTTTCGCCTCGTTAAGTTCGACGTTTGAATTGCTTGAAAGTGGAATGAATTACGCAGCTATAAAGTCTAATTGCGTGAAGTTGCATTACTTTGTTTGCAGTCAAGTAGCGTTCAGGATGTTCAACTTCTCACCCGTCCGCCAAAGACCCTTTCCCGTCCGACCTGTCCGGTGATGAAGCTTCTTCCCTGGCTGTCTTCCAGTGGTCTTCTAGCTAGAAAGCTTGTTAAAAGAGCTATTGAAAGCAAAGTATCTCAAAATACGGGGTTGGAAGGCTTTGAAATACTGATTTTTTCTCATTCTAAAGTGTTCAACAAAGCATGAGGCGTGGAAGACGGGAAAACCTTTTTTTCGGACTAGCTTGCTGTGCCCGTGAATCGTCGCTTTTGGAAGATTTTTAATAGGCAAACTTATTGATCAGAGGCAGAGATTGAGCGGAGTCTCCGTCCGCTTCTTCTCCTTCTGGAGCCTCCCTCATCGGCCATGCATGGGAGGGATCAATAATCATTAGATTTTCATCTTACTTCCGGCTTCTTTTCCTGAGCGACTAACTCCTTTTCCGGTTGTGGTCACAATTCTATCTTTATCCCGGAGCCTCGAAGTAAAGATCTGAAGAACTTGCTTCCCCCCTGGCATTTTTTTGCACCGAAGCATCTTCAGCCCCTTGGGTTCGGCTGTGGCAAGCGAAGGGCCGTCGGCAAGCAGCACCGGCATCGCTCACCTCCTCTCCTTATGTTATGGTAGATTTGGAATCCCTACCTGGGGCCTGCAATAAATGACCGAATCGGATCGACTCGACACGCCTCCTCTCCGTTCGGGATCAAAGGGAGGTTAATAGAAATCTCGCTTAGTAAAAGGAAGATCAAGAAGCATTGTGGATTGGAAGAAGATTGCTTGAGGGACGGTCTGGAGCGTAAATCTATGATCCGGCCAAAAGAAGGTGAGAGTGGCGG
This sequence comes from Solanum ossicruentum, assembly GCA_025774065.1. Lineage (NCBI taxonomy): Eukaryota > Viridiplantae > Streptophyta > Magnoliopsida > Solanales > Solanaceae > Solanum > Solanum ossicruentum. The sequence goes on from JAOTQR010076827.1 coordinate 2,065, forward strand.
ATGGCCCGAATTAGACGCTGATAGGGAATGCTTTGGCGAAGAGATTTAGCCGCATGGATTGGATAAGACAGGGGCTTCTTTCTTTCTTGGTCAAAAGAACGGCCTTTAAAGAAAGGGGCTTCAGTCATCGGTTCGACCATTTCCGAGCACCTCATCTCGTTTTCGGGGCCTAACAAGATCCGATCATTTTTGATATTTGCAATACTTGGGATCAGATCGTGACGGCTTTTTCTAAATCTTATTGAAGAAGAGTACTCCGAGAGGGAGGTTCGGCTTCCTTCTCCCTTTAGCATTTCGGACTTTACTTGCGGTTTTCTCCTTCAAAGAGCATATCACAACCCTTTTTCGTAGCAGAAGTCTTTCTAATTGCAGTCAATTAGGCTTCACTTTACTTAAGCCGAAGAAAAACCGCTTTCTCACAATCCCGGATTCATTCCAATCCTTGGACTTTATCGAAATCCAATTCCCTGTGCAAACTCGTCTCATGATCCGAGTTTATATGGATGGACAAAACCCGTCTAATACCCCCTAGGCTGAGGAGAGAAGACCGGAGAGAAGCAATTGTCCCTAAGCTCCTGAACCGCTCACATTTCTCCCCTCTCCTTACAGTCGAGTGGCTTTTCACTCCTCTCACTTCGTTCGAGCCACTGCGTACCTATACTTGTCAGTCGAGTTACTTCATACCTCTCCCTTACGGTCTCACAATTTCATACCTCTCACTTCGTTCGTTCTTCCTTATCAGTCCCCCTCGTACTGTAGGTCGAGCAATACTCCGTCCCTCTACCGCTTGTAGTCGTTCCATTTCATTCCACTGCTTTGTTCTCGCTTCATTACATCCACCCTCGTACTTCTTTCAGTCGAGCGGATTCTCCCCTATACTTATCAGTCGAGCTACTTCATACCTATAGTTGAAGTCGAGCTTCCTTAGCAGTCACCCTCTCACTTCGTTCTCGCTTCATTACATCCACCCTCGTACTTCTTTCAGTCGAGCCGCCTTGCCCCTGCCCCTCTCCTTGCGCGAAAGCCTTCCATTGCGTCTTAGAATAAAAGGCAAATCGAATTCCTCTACGGGCCGATGCCTGCTGCTTCATCTGGCCAAGAGCTCCCCGGCGCGTAAAGGGGCCCTGACAGGAAGGGCATCCATCCAGTAAAAGTATGGGGCCCTGTCTCCTCGCATTCTTTTTTATCCCATTATTCGGATTAGTGTCCATTTCTTTTCAGCTTCCCCCTTTCCTTCTCTTTCTCGTCAAGATTCCACCGCTTATGATGGCAAAGAGAGATAGAATGATTTTCGAAGCTGAAAGATAGGGCAGGGTGAGATATTGTCTATTTTCTTCCACCCAATTCAACATATTCCATTTGGGGAAGGTCGCGGCCGACTGGTTGGCATCTGCTGCAAGGCGGTTCCGTGGGCAGTTTTCTGCTTCCCTTTTCAACAAGTCATGTGATGCAAAGGCCGATATTTAAGCCCTTACCGAAAAGGCAAGTCGGGTTTCACGGTAAAGTGAATTCCACGAAAAATGCCTTCTTGCATGGGTACTCGCACCCCCATAGCAGTGGCTCCCGCGTAGCGAAGCCTATCTTGAATTTTCCTCCTTTACCTCTCAAATTTCTATAAATTGGTTTAATCAATATTTGATTGGATCTCTAATTTTCTTCATTCCTTACCATGACAACCTCCTCCTTCTTAGAATGCTTTTACCCCGCTCCTCGGCTAGAAAGAGTTGAAGAAGCCGTGATTGCTTGAGTTGAAGGACTGAAAGTGAAAGCCTTCTTCCATGTCTCATTCTTATCAAGTGCACTAGAGCCCCAAATCCTTCCTTCTTATTCCCCTCTTTTACAGTCAAGTGGCGTGAAGGGTGACTGATAAGGAAGCTGTAAAGAATAGATGGAGGTATGAAGCGGCTCTATCTATTAGATTGAGGCGCGAAGCGTAGCGAGACTGAGTGAAGTTGAATTCATTGCTTGAAAGTCTAATTCATTAGGCTATTAAAGTGCCATTGAATTAGGCTTGCTTTAAAGTCGAATAGTTGTCATTAATTAGGCTTGAAAGTCTCATTGCTATAAAGTGGAATTAGCAGTTCGTTCAGGATGTTCCACTTTTATTGGACGCCCCCTTTATCTTCCTATCCAACAGAGGCAAGGAACTGGATTCGGCATGGATTTATGATAGAGAGGGCGATGGAATTGTTAGAGAAGGGAGTCCAAGAATGGGCGCTCCCGAGTTCCCTCCTGGGCTGTACACCGGTAATTCTTCAATGCTTCTCTTTGGTTGACTGGAAATGATTAAGGGGGCAGCAGCTGCGCGAAAGCCTAAGCCTCACTTGATCTTTTTTTTCTCCTTTCGCCCCTCTTACGAGCTTCCTTATCAGTCACCCTCTCCCTCTTCTTCTGGACAGGTAAGTTAGTATCGATCCGGTGAAGAAAAGAGAATTTAGTTGATAGAGTAAGCTTGCCATGAGGTAGTGATGGCAAAAGTGCCTCGAGGAGGTTATCTGAAGAAGGTTCTTCTCATTATCACTGCCTACTCCAAAGCGAAAGAAGTGGAGATCACAGACAGCTTCAGAACAGGCTGATCTTCCCCAAGAGCTCACATCGCCGGGAAGGTTTGGCTAGAAAGAGTTGAAGAAGCCGTGATTGCTTGAGTTGAAGGAGTGAAAGTGAAAGCCTTCTTCCATGTCTCATTCTTATCAAGTGCACTAGAGCTCCAATCACGACGACTCAATAGCGAAGCGTGTTGCGATGATCCTACACAAATCATTTAATTGTGCCTGTTGATTTAGTGAGGAAGTCGGACCAACCCAACCGGCTATTTCCGAAAGGTAGGGGTGGATCAAGAATGGGTTCAGCGGGGCCTTCAGGCTTCGCATCTTCGTGAGAAAGACCCATGCCTCCGCACCTCACCCTGATATTGGTAGTGTCCAGGAAGTTATCGGGGATATCAAGGATCTGTTCCGAGTGCTTCAACCTATCTATCTACCTTTCTTGGCCTCCGTGCCCCTTGAGTTGGGCATGAGGTGGGAGCCAACTTGGGAAAGTAGTCCATCGCTGGATTCTTTCATCCGGTGCTTTGGACTTAAGGTGGAAGATCGTGTGGATGCGGCCGCGAGTAAATATGCTCAAGATCACCTTCCTTTTGTAAATCTAAAGCATGAGCTTGCGGCCTTCGCCTGGAATTTTAATCAAATTCACTCTTTCCAGGATGGATTCTTTTACCCAGCTATCTTGTGCTATCCATGGATCATCTATCCATTGGATCCACAGTGTACCCGGTTGGCCAACTTATCTCTCGACTATTTTGAGAGGTGTCTTGGACCCCATCTAAGTAGTTTTCTTAGTGGGGCTTATTCCAAGGTTCCGGTGGTCACGGGTCGGTTAGCCCAAGTTATAGAGGGAGGTGGTAAGAGAAGGCTCTTTGAAATATGTAATTACGTAAAGCAAAGACTACTCTTTCCTGTCCACAAGTCGGCTATGTCTCTACTTTCCCCTATTTCAACGGATGGTACATTCGACCAGGAACGTCCCTTGCATCTTCTTCGATTGATAAAGAAGACTGAGTGGTTTTCAATCGATTTGAAGTCGGAAACAGAACCTTGGCCATTGTCTCTCATCTATACCCACCCTTCTATCTATTATATTTGGGCCTACGATGGCATCATCAATAGTCAACATTGGGCCTCAACACGTTTTGGTTGAAGCCTACGATCACCAAACCTATGTATGAGGGGGCCTTCTTGACAGGGCAGACGTTAGCCTACTACGGCGAATGCTCTCTGTTCGCCCTTTCACACCACTATATTGTGTGGATGGCGGCACAAAAGGCGCATCCTCTGCAGACCAACCCTTTTCGCGACTACGCCTTGCTAGGTGATGATATCTTGATCACCGATGCATCAGTAGCTCAGCCGTACCCTACCCTATGTTATTAGATAGGCTCGGTCTTGCCATATCCCCCACTAAGTCTATTTCGTCGAAGAATGGTACCATCGAGTTCGACAAGAGATTAAGGAACAAGTGCTTACAAGTGCACTTATCTCCTATTTCTCTTAGGGCGTTAACATACTCTCGTTCTACCCTTGGTCTCTGTGCCTTAGCGTCTAGGTACAATATTAATATATCTGTACTTCAGAGGTTAGGTGGAGCTGGCTATCGAGTTGGGAAAGATAAGAAGAGCTTGACCGCTCCCGAAGCATCACCGCTACGCCCCTCTTAAGCCTGTAGTCGTTCCATTTCATTCCACTCCTTCGGTCTCGTCTCCTTTTCAGTCTTACTCTCCCGCTTGTAGTCGTTCCATTGAATGGAACTCCTTTGGTCTCACTTCTTATATCACCCTCTCACTTCGCAGCAGTGGGAAAAGAGGGGGTCGAGATGGGGCTCCCGCGGGCTTTCTAGAAAGAGGAAAAAAGACACTTGATATTAATGGCCCTCTTCACTCGCCATCTCTCCAGAAAAGCTGTCGAATCCGCCCCCTGAGGTCCCCTTGCCTTAACCCGGCGCTCGTCACTTAGAGAACGCCCTGCCAGTAAACATCAACTCAAAGGGGAAGCAGGACCGATGCATCAAAGAAAAAGCTGAGGCGAGAGCTATACCTTCTGGGGCAAGCGAAGATCTTGCAAAACCTATTCTGAATCGGCAGTTCATCCTTGGCTATCTTACTCCCCCTTTTCCAGATTTCAACCTTTAACAAGGGTGATCAATTCGATATGATATTTAATTCCACTTTCGAATGCAACTATTCAACTGAACGCCCCAGCTCGTCGAAGCTACCGCCTATTTATTTGCATAGTGGAAAGTCAAACGAAGCGAGGTTGGTCTTTCGAATGTAACTTTCAAGCGATTCCACTTCCAATCTCATATAGTTGTCTTCCAGTGGAAATAAATATAACAAGAGATATAGCTTCAAGCGACTTTCCTGCTTCAAAAGTAGCCTTTTACCTTGCTTTAGCTCTTTTTAAAAGCTTTTCCACTTTGTTAAGCTATGTAACTTTGTCGAAAGTAATTCCACTATGAAACTTTGTTAGCCCGGACAGGGCTTTAAAGAATCGATTTCTTCCTACGCCCCTAAAGCTTTAGCTCGAGCTGCTTCCCCCCTCTCACATTCGTTCGAGTCTCCTTATCAGTCCTCTCCCTTACGGGAGAGCCTCCTTATCGGTCCTCTCCTTTCAGTCTCGCTACGTAATCCCTCTCACTTCGTTCGAGCAGATTCTCCCCTCTCCCTTACGGGAGAGCCTCCTTATCGGTCCTCTCCTTTCAGTCGAGCTACTACGTGCCTCTCCTTTCAGTCGAGCTTCATTGCATTCTCCCCCTCTCACATTCGTTCGAGCTTCCTTAGCAGTCACCCTATACTTATCAGTCGAGCAAGGCTTCGCTCCTCTCCTTTCAGTCTCGCTGCTTCACCCCTATACTTTCAGTCTCGCTACTTCGCTACATCCTTCACGCAGGGTCTTAGTGTTATCTATTAGATTTGACACCCTAGCGGTACGAAAAGAAGCAAGCCTCGCGATTCGAGGTCAAGGCCCTAATCATTTGTCTCATCTCAACCTTGACCCGACGGGGAATTTCGCTACCTTTTTACCGTTATAGTTACGGCCGCCGTTCACCCTTGAAGCTAAGTATCCCGCATAGCACCTGTCAAAGCTATTAAAACAAGTATTCAACTGAACGAGGCCTATTGCGTAATTAATGCTTTTCAACTATGCAACTTAATGAAAGTAATTCCACTAGGGTTCAAGCATGTAATTCAACTATGCGACTTTCAAGCTTTTAAATCAACTATTCGACTTAAGGCTTGAACGACTAAGCCGGGAAAAGGCCCTGTTGTCAAATATCATAGAAAATATCTCATTTCAGGCCGTTCGAAAGTCGCTTACTTCGTACCTGAGAGCGAAGTTGAAGCGCCGCTTCTCCCGACCACTGAACGCTGCTCCATTGAGTCGAACCGATTAAGCCGGCTTTTGTCTGCACCAACGGCGAAAGCTGCAGAGCAAGCGGAAAAAAACCACTTTCGAATTCAACTCTTAATCAAGTCATTAATGCTTACCGATGGAGCAGCCCCAAGTAGGAAAAGATAGGCAAGGTGACATTCTTTTCCACTCATACGATGGGCGGAAAGGGCTGACTCGACTCCATCCCGACTTTTTTGCTCCGTGGGCTTTAGGAACAAGTCCCCCTCAGTCACCTCAATTCCATAGAATGATAAAGAGATTCGGATAGAAAGATCAATCCTGAAGGGGTTACCATTTCGGAACTGACTTTCTCGATTTTCTTTGACACCCAGGGAAGAGAAAGCTTCAAAAGCAACTCCGTCCCTTTCTCAGCAAGCTTCAAAAGCAACTCCGTCCCTCTCGCTTTAGCTCGAGTCTCCTTATCAGTCGCCCTCTCGCTTTAGCTCGAGTCTCCTTATCAGTCGCCCTCTCGCTTTAGCTCGAGCTCTTTCTTACCCTCTCCTTGAAGTCGAATGAGTTTCACTATGTATGTTCAACGAATGTCTCGCTATTGAATCCCTTTCGCTTAAGCGACTAAGTTTTGAAACTGAAGTTCAATAGGCTTCTTTCCGCCCTGCCCGGCTGTTCGTCTTTGGCTACCCTTGACCCTTTTCCCGGCTTTTTTGCTTCTTCTTTAGCTTTTTCCACGGGCTCCTGAACGCCACTTGTATTAGATTTCAGAAAGAAAGTGAAGAAAGAAACTGAACGCAGGGCAACGAACAAGCACTTTCTTTTCTTTGACAGGGGCGCCTAGCGCGAAAGGGGTGAAGCAGCTCGACTGAAAGGAGAGGGGCGTAGAAGCTCGAGCTAAAGCGAGAGGGGCGGAAGGGCAGTTTCATTTGCTAGTCAGGGTGGTGGAAGGCTAAGGCACACAAAATCTTTCCCGTCCGACCTGTCCATGCTAAACACAATTCCACTCTTATTTCTAAGTATTGAAAAGCTAGTAAAAAAGTCATGTCAACCCGGCTTTTTTTGACACTTTTCTTTCAATAGCTCTTTTAACAAGCTTTTCGACTGTATAGGAATATAATGAAAGTCTGAAGAAAGTAATTCATTAAAGTATGACACTTAACGAGGGGAAAGTATTCAACTGAAAGCAGGGTGTCAAAGCAAATAAGACCCTGCCCGGGCTAAAACCACCCTTCGCACCGCCCTTCCCACCTGGGGCTACCCCTAACAACTACTTCACGCCTAAGCCCTATTCCTTTCTCTTCCCCTTCGCCCGGCTTCTCTAATCTAGATTTTCTTTGACAAGAGGTGCGCCTCGTTCAGTTGAATAGTTGATTTACCTTTTCCCGGCTTCTTGTCTATTTTCTTTGACACCAAGCTACGAAGTAGCAACAAACCTCTAAGTCAAGTGGCTCTTTCCCGGGTAAGGGGCTGTTGGATGGTGGAACGCCCTGTCCGGGAAAAAACTTTCTTAACTTGCTATCCCCTTCGCCGGCTTCTCTATTCTCTATTTTCTTTCTTTGGGCGAACCGACGCATAAGAATGGAATCTAGGACAAGGGGCGTGAAGGATGTGGAGTTGGTGTTAAAGGAAGAACTGCTGCTAAGCGGCCTTCCTTTTTGTGTAGCCGAAGAAGACCCTGGCCTGCTTATCCCGATTTCCGAGCAGAGAGAGAAAGCAAAAAGACATGCCTTAGGCCAGTTGCATACTTGAATTACTTGCTTTGACACCCTGTCCGGGAAAAAAAGAAGATATTGAGTTTGACAACAGGGTGGTAGGTTGGTTGATATGATATGAAACTCCGTTCGTGATCCCCACCCGGGCATCACTCACTCCACCTTTGATTCAACTTTTAGCCAAGTGTGAGATATTTGCTTTGGGCGAACCGACGCATAAGAATTGCTTCTCGGACAAGGCGTGAAGGAGAGTGAAGTATAATAGTTTCATTGACAAGAGGGCGCCTAGCAACAAACTTTTGAAAGTCAAATACTTCTCGGAAGGAAATGTGCCTCGTACTTTGCTAGACTGCTCGCTACGCCCCTGTAGAAAAGCAAGCTTCTTCCCCTTACTTATAAGACCCTGCGTTCAGTTTCATTAAAAAGTGGATTTTCAGTTTCATTAATTGCTAAAAAGTGTTAGTAGCTTAACAAAGTGGAAAAGCTTGGAATTCATACTTATAGTGAGAAGAAAATCGAACGTTCAGGAGTGTAACAGCTCGACTGAAAGGAGAGGGCGTGAAAGCGAAAGCACACAAAGAGGAAAGGGGAACCAGCCTTCAGTTTAATAACAAGCAAGGAGAGATCCGCGAGCCTCCTTTTCAGTCGCCCTCGAGCGTAGCGAAATCATATAAAGAGAATTCCTATTCTATTTGATAGGGGTGGGAAAGGAACCCCCCCATCTACGATGGTTCAGCCACCCCCGATGTCGATCTGCAGTAATAGTTTTCGAAAGTCGTTTTCCGAGGTAGGTTCTATTTTAACCTAGAGCGATTTGCCTGCTTCTTTCTAGGCTATAGTTTAGCTCTTAGGTATCATCCTATATGAAAGATGTATGAATAATGAATTACTTGCATGGTATGCAGAACGTCCACAGAGTACAAAAGGTAAGACCTAATAAGATAATAAGATAAATGAGCTTAGCACACCACGATATGGGATAGAAAGCTAATAGGAATAAAATAAATAGGTTCAGACCAAATGAGTTAGACTATGTTCAACTCATCGTTAGACTGACTTAACTTCGTACCTCGAAAGAAAGGGGGGAGGGGTGCCGAGATCCTGGGCTCCATCATGATCGAAAAGAGATATTGGTTCGAGTCCAATTCATGATTCCACTCCAGTTTTTGACTCATTCACATTTCCATTGAAATGAAATGAACCATTCATTATAGGCTAGAATAGGCCGTTAGGCAATACGACAAGCGGTCAGTCTTCTTTTCTAATTATTGGACAGAACAGAAGGGTCCTTGGAAGGAAGTCTCCGACTTGGGTGAGTAGAGAGACCTTCGGTTTCAGAGCTTACACCGGAGAAAGCCATGCCACTCGATCAAGATAGATCAAAAGGGGCATATCCCTCCGAGATGTAGGAGGAGGTGGAGTCCCTTTTAGACTGCTGGTGCAGATGATGATGAGTCAGGCACAATGGAGCTCACAGATCGAGGACTAATCCCAAGCCTCCAAGTAATCCATGGGTTGAGCCCACCTAGGTCCTTCACTGCCAAGTCAGTTCATATAGAAGAGATGACGAGGAGCCGAAGGTGGCAGAGCAAAAAGTGGATGGAACGTCGAATACTGGTGGCGGGAAAGCTAAGTTTGAAAAGGAAGGCAAAGAGCCACCTCGCATAAACTGGCTCACAATGCTAAGAGCATAAGCAAGATCAGGTCTAGTTCAAGTCAAATACTAATGGAACTGGTCCGGATTCGAACCGATTAAGCCGGCTTCAAGCTTCAAGAGCCTGACTCTTCTTTATACACTTCAGTCTACTTTTCCACAAGGCATGCAAGCGAGGAGGGCGAGCCTATGTGGCATACCTTGAATCCGCTACTTTCTTCTCTTATGGGGACCGCAGCTGTTCTCTTATATACGTATATCCATCCGCTATATGTGGCTGCTTCAAGTAACCGAAGGGAGAATCCTTTTTTCGGGTGCTGAAAGTCCCGGTTTTGATTGAGCAGGCGGTCAAGCCGAAGCTTCGAAAGCGTGAAGCCGTGGAGAAAAAGAAATTATAGGTCTTTGTTGGTCAAGATCCGGGCGCATAGCCAACTTGAAAGAAGGTTTTGATGAAGGTTCTATTCGAATTTCGTTCCAGAGCGGGGGAAGAACAGCCAGTGGAGTGGGATTGCAGTAGAGGTCCTTTCTTTCTTTTCCTGTTTACGAAATGAAGGTTTCATCTGTTGGAGGCCTAACTGCAGCAGTTAGCTCTACTCTAAAGGTTGTTTCGGGTGAGAATCGATAGCAGTAGGAATTGTAGTAGCGGTCTGACTTTATTCTTTAAAAGACTGCTTGACTTGGCTAAAAGGTAGTGAGTGCATTGATGCAGAGAAGTTGGAATATAGTCAGTGTGCCACGAGTGACTCCTTGCGCACCGTCGATCAGGGCTATTTGAACCATGAAAGAGATTAGGTTCTCGAAAGCGAGTGAAAGTAACCCGAACGAAGACTCAGAGAAAGCATTCGAAAGTCTACGATAGCACCATCTCTTCGCACTATGGGACTCCCTTCCCAGCCTAACTGAGCAGTCTCCCGGCTTCAAGTCACCTTTCCGAAATGGCTATCTTAAAAGACTGAAAAAGGATTTCTCCTAGTCTACTATATATACTATATAATAAATAAGTATATAAGGGGTAAGGCCCGAGCGAGCGAAGGAGATCATCTGGCAATAGCAAATCCATCGCCCTCTATCATTATTATCATTATCAATCCGACTTACATTCTTTCCTTTTCGCATCTCGAAAGAAAGGTTAGCCCTTACGTTAGATTAGAGATTTGGACAATGAAAGAGAAGAAAGCAACCCGAAAACAGGATCCGCAAGACAGCAAGGTTCGACTTCATCTAACCCCTGCTATGATGCACGCACCTATATATCCCACTCATCGTCCTGATTTCCAGATTTGGAGTACCGTGGCGGAAACCCATTGGCCTCAAAAACAAGAAAGTTCGCCCACGCTTGCTTTAGTAAAGTTACAAGTCTGACAGAGAGACCTTCAGGG
>JAOTQR010076828.1:0-45867 GCA_025774065.1 Solanum ossicruentum
ATAATCTATGATTACGAAAATACCATTAATGAAATGAGTTGAAAAATTGAAAACCATTGTCTCATTGAGGACGATACGGTCCATGACATGCTATACAGACTGTATGATTATCCATTATCTAATACTTTGGAAAAAATCACTTGAAGAAGGTATGAAATGACAATCCCATACTTAGTATTTTTTAGTGAAGTCACCCATACGGAGGGCCACCCGGGACGTACAAGGCCACACAGTCCGTTTGCTTGCCCATACAACCTCTCTTAGAAAATTTCTTCCATGACCAATTTTTAAGACAGTGATTTAATACTTAGAACAGTTTCACTCTGAAAGTAATACGAGAGACCATACGAATCGTACCACCTTGTATAGATCATATACTTAGTCGTACCACCATAGTTCGTCCCAAACTGTGGGATTTTGAGATTAAGGCCACCACACAGCCTACCACATGGTCCGTGAGGTGTCACACGACTGTGTGGGGTCTATGTGTGGCGTGCCTTAGTTTAAAACTCCACTTTAAGGGCCAAACACTCCTCATAAGGCCAAAGGCCACTCCATGGAGGCTCCACACAGTTCGTGTAGCCTCATACAGACAGTGAGGCTTCCATGGAGCGTTGCCTTGGTCCAAAACTTTCCAAAACAAAAATTTTCAAGCTCCAATGAGGTTGTATAACGTATGGGTCCTAACATAATGTAAGAATCACCTAGTGTTAGGATCAAGGTAGTAACGAATTGGAAAAGATACTAATTAATATGATTCGATTGATGTTTCTCGTCTAATCAACAAAACTAGGCCAAGGGGAGCTTGACTAGAACAATAGGTAAAAGTTAGTAATATCACACTCCAGGGATGGACCAAATCACGTATTGAAATATTCCTCTTTCCTAGATCAAAGGGTTTGGTGAACTTAACATGTCATTCTGCATGCTAAACATTGGAAAAGAATTCAGTTATCTGGTATTATTGAGTTAGGGAATTATGGGGAACATAATACCCTATTTACTCTTCATACTGATTTAACACTTGTTTTAGAATATTCTATGACTTGTCTCCCACCTATAAAAGTTTAAACACTGGAATACATCTATGACTTGTAGATTCTTCTATGAGTCATACATTGTCTCTTATATGCAATTCCAGTAAGCAAAATTAGTTAAAATTGTTCAATGAGGGCCTTCTACAGCCTATAGAAGTGCCCTCATAGTTCCTTCTGTGATCAAGTCTGATTTGTAACACCTCAATTTTGTTTAAGGTAGGATTGAGCCATCCTTCATATGATACAAGATTTTAATTGATAATTCTAAATTGAGAATAGATGTTAAACTCAATTTCTTAGTGTGGGAATAGAATTGGAGATGATATAAGGTTGCAGTTCTAATGTAAGATTTTATAAAAGTTAGATGGACCAATGACTTTTAGGTTGTATATACATTCTTGGATAAATTCTTAAGTATTTTAACTATATTATATGTGATTTAGAGTCATAAGGGATCTATTACATCAAGATAAGTCCAGTGAATTTCTACCGACTAAATTTTCAAATGAGTTGATAGAAGGGTCAACTTCAAATGACCATATCTCCTAAGGTATAATACGTTAGGTGACCCATAATACATGGAATACAAGATCTTTGCATTATCTTTCCAACACATCTAATTTCTCCTTAATTAGCGTTCAAAGTAGATAGTTCTGACCATTTTAGTGAAGATCCACAACAGCTCCACGTCGTGGACCTGACGCCAACCTTTCTAGATAAGCTAAATGACATCCCTTTATTTTATTTTGAGGGTAATTTTATCCTAAAATCATTGGAGGTCTATTTAAGGTACTAAAATGCATAAAACGTTAGTTCTTCATAAGCAAAACCATCGCCTTCACTCCAAAACATAAATGCAGGAGAATCATGAAGAAAGTCATCAAGTCAGGATAAGCTTTCAAGGTTCATCCTCAAGGTAAGTTATTCTTCATAAATTTCAAACTACTCAACCCAAATTTCTTCATTTATTCATAAATCTCCAATAGGATCTTAAATCATAACATAGAGCTTCAAGAAAATGATTCAAGAATTCCTAGAAAGGATTTCTTGATTATTCTTTTTCACGAATTAGGGTTCTTCATCAAGAACTGTAAAGATTCCAAGTCAAGAATTCAAGAATCAAAGAGAATCCCTTTAAAAAATCTCTTTCCAAGTTCTTCCACTCTAAAAGAACTATCAAGATCAAGGATATTCTCCAAGAAAGCTAGGATTCATCAAATTTTGATTGTAATATCAACTTTCCAGGTATGTAAAGCTAAACAAAAAGCATGAAATCATTCTCTCATGTGCTCTATTGATGGGCATAGTGAGTTGAGAGTCTAAATAGTCTATATATATATGATTCTTGATGATTTTTCTTGAAACTTATATACATTACATGTATTTTCATATGTTTATGATCATCACTTTCTTATATTAAAAATTTTCAATGCGATATTTTACAAACACTATATTCTAACTTTGGAAAGTATGCATGAACGAACCTAGAGATTTAGTCTAGAGCCTTCATTTCAGAACGTCGATTGTGATTGTGATGTGAGAATGATGATGAGTTGATAGAACTTGATGGTCATATGAGTCTCTATAAATAAATACTAATGATTATCTATTTGATTGTTTCCTAATGATTGTTCTAAGCCTTGAGCTATTGATTAAGATATTAGTTGATGAGATGATGAGAGTGTCTATAAGACTGATTGAATGATGAGAGCCTCCACGAGGCTAATTGAGATAGTTTTATTGGGATGGATTGTCTTATGAGCATTGAATCTTGGGAGGAGTATCGAGTACTGAAAGAGTAAGACTTAGTCCAACTCGTACTTATGAAACTACATAGCCAAGCATAGGTGAGGATTTGGACCATCACATTACGTTATGTCGAGGTTCCCTCTGATTAGAAGTCCTTGAAACAATAGAGTACTTGTAGATTATCGTATCTATTTTGGACTTGTCCATTATGGTTTTGATTTTTTCTCTACCTAGCAAGTACAAAACGGTTCTGGCAACAATGGCAGCTTGTTGTATAATCACTAGCTCATAAGTGATTGTTGTCGGATAAGGGAAACTCTAGAAAGTCTCACCTTGAGTACTCTGAGTCGAGATGAGATGAGATAAGATAACATGAGTTGAGTTAAGTCCTATTTAATTGATGAGGTTTGATTGGTTAATGGGTCACTTGTCTACTCTTTATTCTTGCTTTAGATAGACATTTGACATTTTTGATTGGTTATTATTCTGAGTTAATGTTGTTCCATATTATTCTACCTGTTTTTGTTTCATTTAGCTATTTTACATATCGTACATTCAACATACTGATGCCACTCAGTGCTACATCATTTCATTATGTGGATACAAGGATTAGAGATCGTCAACATTTGCATCATTAAGGATCTTAGCATTTCAACTGATTTGGGTGAGCCTCTCTTACTTCAGACGGTCATTAGTTATTTTCATCTTGCTTGCTAGAGTTAGAATTTTTAGTTAGCTTAGACTTTTCAGTTAGCTTTATTTTGATTTGAGGTAGCCATTGGTCTGTCATTGGCACCATATGATAGTGATAGAGGCTTCATAGACTACAACCGAATGTTGATATTTAGACTTGTTGAGCTAGTTTCCTTCTACTAGCCTTTTTATTTATATTATTATATTGAGACTAGATTAGATGTGCCCATCACTTTCCTTTGTCTTCCGCTGATTGTCTAAAGCTTGTTGATTGAATGTATGTAATGAGGCTAGGTGGTTCACTTGGGGACTAACAATAGTCTCTGGGTGCCAACCACGTCTAGGGTACCCTATCGAGATGTGACAAACTGGGTATTAGAACACAGAGTTCAATTGTCCAAGGTTGTTTATGAAGCCATGTCCATAGGAACTTATTTATGGTTATTGTGACACCCCACATCTTACAATACTAGTACTATGAAAATGAAACACGAAATGTTCTGGTCAAATTAGCGCTAATTTTTAAAAGTGCTTGAATCTTCAATAAAGGGTGATATATATGTATAACACTGAAGAGGGTCGAGTGTGAATAAGTTTTAAGTCGAATTGAGGAGATTACAGCCTTAAACAAAGTGAAAGAATTGAGGTGCTTGTAGGACTTAAAAAGCTATCAGGTGAGTCACCTACCTGCATAGCTTAAATTTCTAGCTAAATGGAGAAAAGAGGCCCGACGTCGAATTTATCCAAGTCCGATTGTGAATAAAGTCCATGTTAAGGGTGTAGCTTTGGCGCATGTTTTATCATCATAAATGGACTTTATTTTCAGCCTAAGAAGAATATAAAAAGGGCCCAAGTACATCACAACCCACTTAACCATTTGGGCCCAAACCAAGTGAAGAAAAATTTGGAAGGTAGCCAAGGCCCATCAATTTTGTGACCCATTTAGGCCCAAGCGTGAGAGCCAAGCTACTACATAACCAACTTATTAGTATGTGCTAAAATGTGGTCAAAATTCCAAGAGTAAGTCGGCTAAGAGACCCTTTATAAAGGGCTCAAAATAGCTCCTCAAGTAATTTTCACTTTGGAGAAAATTTTCAGCTTCCTAAAGACTTTTCTTTCTCTCCTTACTTCACTTTACAAAGCAGCTAACACAACCCTCTAGGGTTCTTGAAGGAAACCTGAATCTTGAAGGCAAAGGTAAGTAATCGTAGTTGTGTATTTAGTATGGTTTATTCATGAAAAATAATAAATATATACTAGTAGGTTGTGCAGGAAATTTTGGATAGCTTGTATTCTAAGGATTGTTGTACACCTTTCTTGTTAATAAGGAAAGGTCGAAAGAATACGCTTAGGTTTATAAATACCCGCTTTCTGCCCATGTGTTTTTTTTTTATGAGATTGGGCTGCCAAGGTGTATCTATTGGCTATTAATACTAGTTTTATCACCTATTATGTTGTAGAAAAATATTTGGAGGAAGGGAAGGTTATCTCGAGGTAGTAACAAAGTCATACAACGAGGTATGTGAGGCTACTTGATTTCCTATTGTTTTGCATGAAACATAGATCCTTCCTTGGCATATATAGGTGCTTACCAACTTAGACACAACTCTTAACTATATCTTTACTCTTGCACATGTTCATATGCTCCCATACATAGTCACCTTCAAATCTACATACGTACATGGATACCATGTTACATGGGTTCTTTTTTCCAAATAAAGTTCACGAGTTATTTCATCTCATACACATTTCATTATATATGTAACATACTCTTTTCATTGTCATATTGACTTGTATGATTATCTACATGTCACATGTTACATCTACAGTCTACAGTTCCAATATTGTGACCACTAAAAGAACCATTTCAAAGGTAATTGAAAAGTAAAGTATATTGTTTATTGATGGTTGTTAGCCTGAGGGGTGGAAGAATCACCTAGCCAGGGACGATCTTATCATGGGTGGTAGCCTGAGGGGTTAAGAAAGACCCTAGCCAGGAATGATCCTGATACCTTTTTACCACTAATCAATTGGTCATTTGTATTATATGCTACGTACAGATTATACAAAAAAGGTAAAGTAATATAAAGAACATAAAGTACATGATCCCACAGTATAACTAAAGGTGGTCTCTTATCCAACACCAGTGCATAGTTTCGCATTGGAGTTGTTACTTTATATACAGTATTTCCTGTCATACATATTCAGTACATAATCTTGTACTGACGTCCCTTATGGGGGACCTACATTTCAAGTTGCAGGTACAGGTGCTAGTAGATCTCCCAAGTAGGAGTACAAGATTTCCAGTTGCTGTTACCAAGCTCCAGGTTGCTTCGAAGCTTTGCATGTCTAGAGCTTATATTTCGTGTTATACAGTTAGTTGAGGCGGGGCCTGTCTTGACCCTTATCAAATACTTTTCCTTATGTAGAGGCTATGTAGTGTGGTCATGTCTCGTTCTTTAAACACCGTGGCCCCAACGACATAGTCATATGCATTTCTTTTGGCTTGTTATCACTGTTTACTTTTGTAAAGGCATGTCAAATGTAGAAACCCTTATAATATGTACAGAAAGCTCATAGATACAGGTTGGTTCTCCCGGGCCTTATCGGCAACGGGTGCCAATCTGCCCTAATGGGACTTTGGGTGTGACAGAAGTGGTATCAGAGCGGGTCATCCTAGGGAGTCTACTAAGCTGTGTCTATGTAGAATCGTGTTTATCAACGTGTTGTGCACCACATTTATAAGCAGGAGGCTACAAGGACATTTAGAAGTGGTTGTTTTCTTTTCGTTCTTTAGATCGCTCCATAGAGCTAAGTGTAATAGGTGGATTATTTCTAACCCTTAAATTGTTTTGTACAAGAAGTATGCTAGAAATCAGGCAAAACAAAAGTAATAGGAAGGGAATAGAAGTAGTGGTTGGTATACCCACTCTGGTGAGATAATAAAATGAGGTTCAAGATAAGTCTCTGTCACAGACATCTCCAACTCCTGCAGTTCCTGATGAACCAGGAAGTAGTGAAATTCCCCCAGAACCACCTATCAATACTACCATGCAGGATCTGAGAAATGCAGTCCAACTATTAACCCATATAGTTGTTGTCCAAGGTCAAATATAGGAAGGTCCCGTTATAGGTGCAGGTGGTGCGAATAGGGCAGTTGGCACAAGGAGACGTGATTTCCTTAATTTGGACTCTCCATCCTTCACTAGGATAGATCCCAATGAAGATCCTCAAGACTTTATTGATCAGATTCAACAAACTTTAGATGTTATGCATATGAGTGGTACAGAAGCTGTCGAGTTGGCGACATATAGGTTGAAGGGTGTGGCTATATTGTGGTACGAAACTTGGAAGCAATCTAAGGGTATAGATGCACCCCCAACTACCTGGAAAGAGTTCAAAGAGGCATATCTTGACCATTACTTTCCATTAGAGATCCGAGAGGCCCGTACCGATCAGTTCTTGAATCTCCACTATGGGAATATGAGTGTGAGGGAGTACAACCTTCAATTTAATTCCCTGGCAAGGTATGCTCCTAATGTGGTTGCTACTATGGAAGATAGAGTTCATCGATATATGGATAGATTGGATACATATCTAGTCAGAGACTGCACCATTGCTTCCTTGACTAAAGATATGGACATAGTGAGGATGCAGGCTTTTGCATAGAAATTGGAGGATCAGAGGCAGAGAAAAAGGACAAAAGAGTTGGAAAGGGGGCAGGCTCAAGGGCCAGATCTACAGGGCAGTTTACACCGTCCTAAGGTGAGTTTAGACCTCGATTATCTAATAGCCCACCTAGGCTTTCATCCTCCTATTCTGTAGCCAATGCTCCACCACAACTTCAAGGGTCTAGAAGTAATTAGTTTGATTAACGAGCTAAAGGACAAGGTACACGAACCATAGTATATTCAGCAGGCCAACAAATGACTCCTAGGAAACTTTGTAAATAGTGCAGAAGAAGCCATCTAGGTGTATGTCATGTTAGGAAAGATGTTTGTTATTGGTGTGGTGTGCCAGGGCATATGATAAAAGATTGCCCAAGGAGGCATATGGGTGATATAGCACATACTAGGTCTGCTATTGGATCATCATCATCAGTTCGTCCAATAGGTAGGGGTCAACAAGCACCTGTGGGCATTGGTAGAGGTGTGAGAGGGGCAGCTAGCTCTAGCGGAGTCCAAAATCGCACTTATGCTCTGGGGAGTAGGCAAAATTTGGAAGCTTCACCTGATGTGGTCACAGGTACATTGTCCATCTTTTCAATATAATGTATACACACTAATTGACCCTAGTTCTACACTATCATACACTACCCCACTAGTTCTTGGGAAGCTTAAGAGAACACCCAAACTATTGAACAAAGCATTTGAAGTGTCTACACCAACCGGTGAATCTATTATGGCAAGAAGGGTTTATTATGACTGTGTAGTAAATGTTTGTGACTGTGACACATATGCTGACCTTATTGAGCTAGAAATAGTGGAATTTGATGTTATAAACGGTATGGATTAGTTAGCTTCTTGCTATACCACCGTAGATTACCGAACTAAGAGAGTGTACTTCCACTTTCCAAATGAAGCAGTTCTTGAATGGGAAGGAAATGTTAGGGCACCAAAGGGGAAGTTTATCTCTTATTTTAAGGCCAGAAAGATGATATCCAAGGGCTATATATGTCATTTAGTTAGAGTGAGGGATATGGGGGCAGAATCACCAACTCTTCAATCAATTCCAGAAATGAATAAATATGTTGATATGTTCCTAGAAGAACTCCCAGGCTTACCTCCAGAGCGAGAGATAGATTTTGGTATTGACTTACTTCCAGGCACTCAACCTATTTCCATCCCTCACTATAGAATGCACCCGATAAAATAGCGTGAATTAAAAGAGCAGTTAAAAGACTTATTGGAGAAGGGTTTTATAAGACCTAGTGTGTCCCCTTAGGGTGCACCAGTTTTTTTGTATGTAAAAAGGATGGCACCTTGAGAATATGTATCCACTATGGACAATTGAATAGGGTGACAATTAAGAATAAATACCCCTTCCCCAGGATTAATGAGTTATTTGACTAGTTGCAAGGTGCCAAATGTTTTTTTAAAATTGATTGGAGATCAGGTTATCACCAAGTGAGGGTGAAGGAGAAAGATATACCTAAGACAACTTTTAGAACATGCTATGGTCACTTTGAATTTCTTGTTATGTCATTTGGGCTAATGAATGCACCAATAATTTTTATTGATCTGATGAACAGGGTATTTAAACCATTCTTGGATATGTTTGTGATAGTATTCATAGATGACATTTTGGTATATTCAAGATCAGAAAAGGACCACGCAAATCACTTATGACAGGTGCTACAGGTTCTTCGTGATTGACAATTGTATGCCAAGTTTTCTAAATGTAAATTTTGGCTAAAATCAGTGGTATTCTTGGGTCATATTGTGTCTGATGAGGTGATAAGGAGTGATTCACAAAAGATAGAGGTTGTGAATGATTAGCCAAGACCAACAACACCCACGGAAGTTTGGAGCTTCCTAGCTTTGGCAGGTACTTACAGGAGGTTTGTCGAAGATTTTTCTTTTATTTCTGTACCTCTATCAAAGTTGACACATAAGGTGACCAAGTTCCAAGGAATGATGCATGTGAAAGAAGCTTCCAGGAGCTGAAAAATAAGCTAACTTCTGCACCTGTGCTAGTACTTCCAGAAGGCATCGAGAGGTATGTAGTGTATTGTGATTCTTTAGGAGTTATCTTAGGATGTGTAATGACACAACAAGGTAGGGTAATTTCTTATGCATCTAGGCAGCTACGACCATATGAGAAAAACTACCCAACTCATGATCTTGAGCTAGCAGCGGTTGTATTTGCTTTGAAGATACGGCGCCACTATTTGTATGGGGTTCACGTTGACATATATACTGATCATAAGAACCTATAATACATCTTTAGGCAAAAAGACCTAAATTTAAGATAGCAGAGGTGGCTAGAGCTAATAAAGGATTCTGACGTTGATATACTATACCATCCGGGGAAGGCAAATATGCTAGTTGATTCTCTGAGTCATAAGGCAATCATAAATACTGGTGATCAAGCTCTGGTAAGTCAAGGAGTGGCTAAGGAGCTACATCAGCTAGACAATTTGGGAGTTCGCCTTCTTGAAGCTCCAAAGGAAGAGGTTATTATACATAATGTGGCAGTGTCTTCATTGGTAATGGAGGTGAAAGAAAAACAGTTCAAGGATCTTGTTCTATAATAGCTAAAGGAAAAGGTAAGTCAGGTTACGATTACACAAAATGGAGTACTTTACCACCAAAATAGATTATGTGTGCCTGATATTAATAGATTAAGAAAGAGGATAATGGAAGAAGCCCATCATTCCCGATATTCTATCCATCAAGGATCAACTAAGGTGTATTCTAACCTGAATGAATTGTTTTGGTAGGGAGGCATGAAAAAGGACCTTGCAGGATTTGTAGCTCAATGTCCAAATTGCCAACAAGTGAAAATAGAACACCTAAAGCTAGGAGGTTATATGCAGTGTATAGAACTTCAAACATGGAAGTGGGATATGATCAATATGGATTTTGTTACCAGTTTGCCTCGCTCATTTCAGAAGTTTGACTCTATGTAGGTAATAGTTGATAGACCCACAGAGCCAGCACACTTCATTCCAGTCAGGAGTGATTATACATTTGAAGAGTATGCCAAACTATACCTCAAAGAGATAGTCAGGCTACATGGAGTCCCAATCTCCATTATTTTTGATCGGGGGCTCAATTCACTGCAAAGTTTTGGAAGTCCTTCCAAAGGAGTTTAGGGAAATAAGTGCATTTGAGTATAGCATTCCACCCTCAAATAGATGGTCAAGCAGAATGCACCATTTAAACACTTGAAGATATGTTGCGAGCTTGTGCATTCGACTTTCAAGGTAATTAGGTAGACCATTTGCCACTTATTGAATTTTCCTATAATAATAGCTACCATGCGAGTATCAAGATCGCACCTTATGAAAATTTGTATGGAAGGAAATGTAAGTCGCCGATTAGATGGTTTGAAGTAGGTGAAATCACCTTACTTGGGCCTGATCTAGTAAAGCAAGCTATGGAAAAAGTTAAGGTAATACAGTAGCAACTAGAAACAGCCCATAGTCGTCAGAAATCATATGCAGATGCTAGAAGAAGAGGACTAAAATTCTCAGTAGCGGATTGGGTACTTTTAAAGATGTCTCCAATGAAACGGTTATGAGATTTGGTATGAAATGAAAACATAGTCTGCATTACATAGTGCTATATCAGATTATTAAGAGGTCCATAACTAGAACTACCCTAAGAGATTTCAATGGTTCATCCAGTTTTTCATGTCTCAATACTTCGAAAGTGCATAGGTGACCCATCTCGTATCACTCCTATTGAGGATGTACAGGTTACAGAAGATTTCACATATGAAGAGGTACCTATTGCTATTCTTGATTGTCAAGTTAAGAAGCTAAGAAATAAAGAAATAGCTTCAATAAAAGTACTTTGGAAAGACCAACAAACAGAAGAAATAACATTTGAGGACGAGGACGCGATGAAATCAAAATATCCTTACTTATTTGAAGCTAAAGAGGAAGTTCAACATCCAGAATTGGGGGCCATAAAAGGTACATACATTTGAAAGTTTATTGCGTTAAACTTGGTTAAGCTATCCAATTGTGCTAACATTCAAGATCGAATGTTCCTAAGGCGAGAGCATGTAACACCCCACATCTTAAAATACTAATACTATGCAAATAAAACATGAAATGGTTTGGTCAAATTAGCGCCAATTTTTAAAAGTGCTTGAATCTCCAATAAAGGATGATATGTATGTCTAACGCTGTAGTGGGTCCAGTGTAAATAAGTTTTTAGTCAAATTGAGGAGATCAGGGCCTTAAACAAAGTGAAAGAATTGAGGTGCTTATAGGACATATGAAGCTAGCAAGTGAGTCACCTACTTGCTTAGCTTAAATTTCTAGCTAAATGGAGACGAAGCCCGACGTTGAATTTGCCCAAGTACGATTATGAATAAAGTCCATGTTAAGGGTGTAACTTTGGGCCATGTTTTAGCATCATAAATGGACTTTATTTTCAGCCTAAGAAGAATATAAAAAGGGCCCAAGTACATTACAACCCACTTAACCATTTGGGTCGAAACCAAGTGAAGAGAAATTTGGAAAATAAGCAGCCAAGGCCCATCAATTTTGAGACCCCTTTAGGTCCACGTGTGAGGACCAAGCTACTGCATCACAAAATTATTAGTATGTGGGAAAATGTGGTCAAAAGTCCAAGGGTAAGTTGGCCAAGAGTCCCTTTATAAAGGGCTCAAAATAGCCCCTTAAGTCATTTTCACTTTGGAGAAAATTTTCAGCTTCCTAAAGACTTTTCTCTCTCCTTACTTCAGTTTACAAAGCAGCTAACACAACCCTCTAGGGTTCTTGAAGGGAACCTGAATCTTGAAGACAAAGGCAAGCAATCATAGTTATGTATTTAGTATGGTTTCTTCATGAAAAACAAGAAGTATATACTAGTAGATTGTGCTGGAAATTCTGGACAACTTGTATTCTACGGATTGTTGTACACCTTTCTTGTTAATTAAGAGGCTTTTCTCTTCTTGGTTGGCTATATTATGAATGAACACTTATGTATTTAGTAAAGTCTATTTTATAGCAATGTAACCAGGCTGCTTCACTACTTTTACAGTCCGCAAAAGTAAGTTCTTATGGGATATCATAATTGTGTTCTTAATACGAACTTGTAGGCTGTTGGATGGAAGGCTGTTGCGTCATCTCCTTAATGACTGATTTGCTACTATTCTAAGACTAGTTCAAGGCTGTTTGTATGTATAAATATTATGGGACCAGTTTGGTTAAAGTTGGAACGGGTTTGGAATTGTTGACGTCAAAATGGGGCAAAGGGGCGTAAAATTATGCTGTCTATTTGTAGGTTGTATAGAATTGTTATGTGTTGTTCTTCATGGGCTGTTGGAAGACTATTATGGAAACAAAACAAGATATGCTTGATGTGTACATGTGAATGTGTATTAGAAAGTACGATTAAGGGCAGAAAGGTCGAAAGAATATGCTAGGATTTATAAATACCCGCTTGCTGCCCGTGTGTTGTTTAGTTATATGATTGGGCTGCCAAGGTGTATCTATTGGCTATTAATACTAGTTTTATCACCTTCTATATTGTAGATAAATATTTGGAGGAATGGAAGGTTATCTCGAGGTAGTAACGATGTCATACAACAAGGTATGTAAGACTGCTTGATTTCGTATTGTTTGGCATGAAACATAGATCCTTCCTTGGCACATAAAGTTGCTTACCAAATCCAACACAACTATTAACTATGTCTCCACTCTTGCACATGTTCATATGCTCCTATACATAGTCACTTTCAAATCTGCATACATACATGGATACCAAGTTACATGGGTTCTTTTTGCCAAATAAAGTTAACGAGTTACTTCATCTCATATGCATTTCATTATTTATGTAACGTACTCTTTTCATTGTCATATTGCCTTGTATGATTATCTACGTGTCACAAGTTACATCTGCAATACTACAGCTCCAATATTGCAACCACTAAAAGAACCATCTCAAAGGTAATTGAAAGGTAAAGTATATTGTTTATTCATAGGTGGTAGCCTGAGGGGTGGATGAATCACCTAGCCAGGGACGATCCTATCACGGGTGGTAGCCCGAGGGGTTAATGAAAAACCTAGCCAGGGACGATCCCGATACAGTTTTACCATTGATCAGTTGGTCATTTGTATAATATGTGCACAAATTATACAATAAAGGTAAAGCAACATAAAGAACATAAACTACATGATCCCACAATATAACTAAAGGTGGTCTCTTATCCTACACTAGTGCATAGTTTCATTCAAGTTGTTACTTCATATATAATATATCCTCAGTACATAATCCTGTACTGACATCCCTTATGGGAGAACTACATTTCATGTTACAGGCACAGGTGCTAGTAGATCTCCCCAGTAAGAGTACAGGATTTTTAGTTGTTGTTACCAAGCTCCAGGTTGCTTCGGAGCTTTGCATGTCTACAACTTATATTTTGTGTTATACAGTTAGTCGAGGCGGGGCCTGTCCCGACCCTTATCAAATACTGTTTCTTATCTAGAGGCTTTGTAGACTATGCAAATTAAAGTATGATCATGTCTCATGCTTTAAACACCGTGGCCCCAACGGCCTAATCATAATACATTTCCTTTTGGTTTGTTATTACTATTTACTTTCATAAAGGCATGTCAAATGTAGAAATCTCTTATAATACATATAGAAAGTGCATAGATATAGGTTGGTTCTCCCGAGCCTTATCGGCAATGGGTGTCAATCCACCCTAACGAGACTTTGGACGTGGCAGGGGCCCACTTCACTAAATGAGGGACTATTGACATTTAGGAAAAGTTTCCCTTCTTTCAGATTCTAAATTGTGGAATAGAGCTATTTCATAAGAAATCTATGATGATTCATGTGTTGCTCTAAACCTTTCGAATATGCCTAATCGACGAGGTGATAAAGACAGTAATGTTCAAACTATTGCCGGTGAGATCCTCTAGATTAAGTGATCAAAATGGTAGATAGGTTGCACTAGGCTTGAGAGAAGCTGACTTGTGTGTTAAGTTTATTAACTAGAAAAAGTGCACTATCACTCATATGAAGCATGCATTGGCTTAGCTCTAGATGTACCTCAACCTTCTTATTCAAAACTTACTTCTGATATTACCTAGGAGAGAGAAACTTATGTCTTTACAGACTTTAATGCTACCATCTAAGAGTTAGATGTGAGGTCCTTTAATCCGTGAGTAGAATGAATCATCCCAGAGTTAGAAGAATGATGATGGAAAGAGAGGGACGAGATAGCAAGAGTGATGGTTGATTGAGGCTTGTAATTAGAGGTATATATTTTCCAGGTAAGTAATGAGGTGATGAGTCGATTGGCATAAGTTTCATGAAAGAGTCATAAGTACCCTATGATTTTCATGATGAGGTATAGAGAAAAAGTTATTGTTAGAATGTGATAGAACGTGCTCAACTAGAAGGAAGTTTATGTTGATATGAGTAGTATTCATACTATTGAGGGTGAAGTGCAGTTGTTGAATAGGGGAAAAGAGTGTTTTTAATGTGATAAATCTAAGTTAGGCTTATGAATTTGAAGTGAGAGTTCATTACACTTATCAAGTTACGAGCATAGCTATAAAAAAAACATGATTGAATAGGTGAGGGGTACTAAGTTATGAGGAAGGGAAGTGTTTATTGAATACTCGCTATGATATTTTAGTGGGCTTATGTTCCTTAAATTCTTACCTAGTGTTTATAAGTTGGTATTAGAGAGGTGTGTGATAGATGCATATGTTAGTACTAGATCCTTAGCTAGAATTTTGAGGAGTAGTGTTAAAGAGGAGATATCATCATGAGAGTGATAGCCTTAATTGGAGATTTGTTCTAAGAGGATTGTCATAGCGTACATTCTAGATGAAGACATTGATTTATGAGGAAGTGATGCTATGAGCAGAGTACAAGTGACCTTTAGGTAGGACTAGTGAAAAGAGGATAGCTCAATAGATAAGAAGAGGCTTGAGATATGTATCCATGATTGTGTAAAGATGCGTGAAGCTCTAAGTTATGACTGTTATAAGAATCTAGATAGTGTTTTTGAGTTATTAATGTAGAGTAGGTTGATACAAGCATTCCTTATCATTTTGAGTAACTAGTTGATTGAGGCTTATGGATAGATGATGATGAGTTTTCCATTTTAGTCTAAGTCATATAGAAATGAATTTATAGGAGCATAGAAGTTGAGTGTTAGTAGGCAAAAAAAAAAAGAGGTTAGATTGTAAGAGTTGTAAAAAGTGGTTATGCACGCCATTAAGAGTAGCAAACACACACACATATATATAGAGAGAGTTCCATAGGGACAAGAGAAATCTAAGAGTGATGTCATTGAAGAGATTCTGAGTGACTAGTCATATATATATATATATATATATATATATATATATATATGTATATATGTAACTATAGTATCACAGAAGAGTTTAAGATATTCTTGTGAATAGTGATTCCCTGACAGTGTGGAGATATGTGCTTATAGCCTAGTACAGAGAATTGACTCGCAAACTTAGAGAGACGACCCTTGATCTAAGGGGGAGATGACATGAGAAACTGAAGTAGATCTTGAGTTTTTGATTGTGATGGGTTGATCAAGATGAGATATCAATTTTTTCCATCTCATATAATCTTTACACTTCACTTGAGATGATACTCTATTCCTGTCTGGTGTATGATTACTTATGGCCTAGTCCCATGCACGCCATACTTATTCCCATTCATGTTGAGTTTTGAGGATGAGAAACAATGATTTTATTCCATAATTCTGGTCTTAACCAATGGATCCAAGAGTTTTAAGTCCAATGTTGAGTGAGATGTTACCTGAGTTTTACACTAGGTATAGTTCTATGAACTCAGAGTGAGTCTTGATAGATGAGGGAGATTGTACTTTATTATGAATATCCTTAGATAAGATTTCTTGACTGAGTCATGCTAATGATCGTTCATTACAAGCCCTTTGAGTGATACTGCTTTCCAGTCTTGATAAAAATGTTGATAAGAGTATAATAGTGATAGTTGATGAGGGAAAGTGGGAGTTCTTGATTCTGGTAATGATGTGATGCCATTTTCTTTTAAGGTTTTAGACTTGGAGGAGAAGTTAGAGAAATCATTATAAGTCTAATCAATAAGTAAAAGAATATTAGTATCTCTCGTTGTAAGAGTTCATGCGATCAAGGTGTAATGGTAGGCTTGAAGATTCTCAAGTGATGTTGATCTTACGAAGGCCATCAAGTGGTTGGAGTGATAGGTTTAAATTGTGGATGCTATTACCTGAGGTATTAGAGTAGTAGGAACAAGTAGTATTCTTTGAGTAAATGTTACTATAGAGATATGAAACATAGATTTTGAGGGGTTAGATTGGTATAAGTGTGATCATCTTAGGACTAGAACATTGGAACTTAGAGTTAGGCGTGAAATGGAATGAGAGGATGTTGTTAGACGTAGATTTGAAAAAGAGCTCAATTTAGAAGGAGCTAAGCTTGAGAGTTATCCATAGAGTCTTATATACCATGATTGTCCCATTCTCAATTAGAATCAGTAACTTCCTTCTTGGGTTCGAACAACTAATTGACGAGGTGTTTAAATGATTTAAATTGATTGAGTTTTGTCATTTCATTCATGCTTGATGGTGAGAATGTTAAAGATAATATCTCTACTATTGATCTGAACCAATTTGTCTATTCTGAGAGATTTGTGATTGTCTGAATGGGTCGATAGTTTGATTTTTATTGAGCGATTGCTGAGAAGATTCTTGATTCTTATTCATGCCTTGATGTCTACCTTCACTCATCATTCGAGGACGAATGATCTCAAGGGGGAGATAATGTAACACCCTAATTTTTAAGGTAAGATTGGGCCATCCTTCATATGATATAGTATTTTAATTGACAATTCCTAATTGAGAAAAAATGTTAAAGTCAATTTCTTAGTGTGGGAATAGAACTGGAGATGATGTAAGGTCGCAGTTTTGATGTAAGATTTTATAAAAGTTAGATGGATCAACGACTTTTAGGTTGTATATACATGGTAGGATCAATTTCTAAGTATTTAAAGTATATTCAATGTGATTTAGAGTCATAAGGTATCTTTTACATCATCTAAGTCTAAAAAATTTCAATCGACTAAGTTTTCGTATGAGTTGATAGAAAGGTCAACTTCAAATGACCTTATCTCCTAATATGAGTTGATAGAAGGGTCAATTTCAAATGACCTTATCTCCTAAAGTATAACGAGTTAGGTGACCCATAATACATGAAATCGAAGATAATTGAATTAGCTTTCTGAGGCATTCAATTTCCCCTTAATCAGAGTTTTGAGTAGAAAGTTATGACCAATTTACTTAAGGCCTACAGAGCTGTCTGAAGATCGGCGATAGCTCCGTATCATGGATCTGACACAAACCCTTTCTGGATAAGCTAAATGACTCCTTTTTATTTTATTTTGAGGGACTTTTATCCTAAAACCTTTGGGAGTCTATTTAAGGTCCCAAAACGCATAAAACGTGAATTTTTCATAAGTAAAACCCTCTCATTCACTTTTAAACATACACACTCAAGAATCATCAAGAAAGTCATCAAGTTAGGATTAACTTTCAAGATTCATTCTCAAGCTAAGTTATTCTTCATAAATTTCAATATATCCAACCCAAATTTCTTTATCTTTTCATGAATCTCTAATAGAATCTTAAATATAACCTAGGGTTTCAGTAACACGAATTGAAGAATTCCATGAAAGGATTTCTTTGTTCTTCTTTTTCAAGAATTAGAGTTCTTCATCAAGAACTCTAAAGATTCTTGGTCAAGAATTCAAGAATCATAGAGAATCCCTTCAAACAATGTCTTTCCAAGTTCTTCAACTCTGATGGAACTACGGAGATCAAATATTTTCTCCAAGAAAGCTAGTATTGATCAAATTTTGATTGTAATTTCAACTTTCCAAGTATGTAAGGCTAAATTAAAAGTATGGGATTGTTCTCTCATGTGCCCATAGATCATCATAGAAGAGTTAAGAGTTTAAGGAGTCTACATACATGATTCTCTATGGTTCTTCTTGAAATTTATATATATTACGTCTGTTTTCATATGTTGATGATCATCATAAACTTTTTTTCTTGAATTGAAACTTTCCAATGAGATACTATACAAACTCATTATGTTAACTTTTGAATACATGCATGAACGAACATAGGGATTGAGTCTAGAGCCTTGATTTGAGAGCGTCGATTGTGATTGTGATGTGAGAATGATGATGAGTTAATAGAAATTGATGGTCCTATGAGCTATTAAATGAGATGTTGATTGATGAGATGATGAGACTCTCTATGAGATTGATTGAATAATGAGATCCTCGACGAGGCTGATTGAGATAGTTTAAGTGAGATGGATTATCTTATGAGACTTTAGTCTTGGGAGGAGTATCGAGCACCGAAAGAGTAAGAGTTAGTCCAACTTGCACTCCTCAAACTACATAGGCAAGCGTAGGTGAGGAGTAGGACCGTCACATTACATTATATTAAGGTTTCCGCTGATTAGAAGTCCCTGAAACAATAGATGACTTGTAGATTGTCGTCTCTATTTTGGACTTGTCCTTTACGGTGTTAGTTTGATCTCTACCTGGAAAGTATGAAATGATTGTGGCAATAATGGCAACTTATTGTACAATCATTGGTTCATAATTGATTATTATCGGATAAAGGAAACTCCCAGAAAGTGTCCACCTTAAGTACTTTGAGTCGAGATGAGATGAGATGAGTTGAGTTGTGTCCCATTGAGTTAAGTCTGATTTGATTGATGAGGTTAGATTTATTGATGGGTCACTTGTCTACCCTTTATTCTTGCTTTAGATAGATATTTGACATTTTGATTGCTAATTATTCTGAGTTGATGTTGTTCCATATTATTCTACTTGTTTCTGTTTCATTAAGCTATTTTACATACTGTACATTCCACGTACTAATGCCACTTGGCACTACGTACTTTCATGATGCAGATATAGGGACTAGAGATCATCAACAGGCTCATCGTTGAGGATCTGAGCAGTTCAGCCGATTTGGGTGAGCCTATTTTACTTCGGAGGGTCATTAGTTACTTTTATATTGCTTATTTGAGTTAGACTTTTCAGTTAGCTTTATTTTGTTTTGAGGTAGCCAAGGGTCTGTAGTTCGCACCGTATGATAGTAATGAAGGCTTCATAGGCTAGAGTCGACTGTTGAAGTTAAGACTTGTTAAGCTAGTTTCGTTTTACTAGTCTTTTAATTTATATTATTATTTTGAGACTAGATGAGATGTTCCCATTACTTTCCTTTGTCTTCTGCTGATTGTCTAGAGTTAGTTGATTGAATGAATGTATGGGGACTAGCAATAGTCTCTAGGTGCTGGCCACGTCCAAGGTACCCTACTGGGGCATGAAAGATTTGATTTTGCTTTTACTTTCTTGACTTATGGGGTGAACCAAGTTTGCCAAATGTCCATGTTTCAGGTACTATGGCCCCTAAGCCAAGAAATGATAAGATTCAAGCCATGTAGAGGAGGCTCAGGGATAGACCTCGGGGAGCAGGAATCCCTGAGGCTAGTGGATCACTAGAAGTGTTCAGTGTCCGACTTGACTCGACTGCTGAGAAACAACAGACACGGGCCGCCGACAGACTTGGATAAGTGTCATGACCTGGACCTAAGGTCTACGAGTGACATGGCAAATGGGAACCTGAGAGTCCCCAAAAAAGCCTCAGAGTATCCATATTTATATCATTGGTTCAGAAGAGTATTAAAGATAGTAAGAACATAGTTCTAAGGGACAACAAAGTAGGCTCATGCTATGGGGATGCTATAGGGATGAATATGGTTTCACATACACGTAACACATAAAGACTAAGGGGGCGGGTAAGTATGACTCACTCTTTAGGGGTAATACTGGACTTAGGATCTTTCATATCATAACACAAATGTATATCACATTACTCATCATCAATCCATAAAAAAATATATGATAGATAGCCATAACAATAATCATAAGTTTAGAATACAACACATAGCACATAAATATGAAGAGTCTACCAGATGCCCAACTATTCCTCTAGTCATAAGATAGGACGAGGGTCAAGATATGTTCCTGGCTCACCCTTAAAGTAAATTACATAAACTAAGCATCATACATAGAGGAAATTGTGGTTTGTCCTTGGAATAGAGGACTCACCCCAATAAGTGCCTCAAAATCCAATCTAGCCATCGTACGATGGATGAAAGTATTCCTTGGTCCCTACGTGGTTAGATCATATAGGCAAAAATATGCATTAATACATTTGAATGTACTATGTATATGGGCATGCAATGCATATGACTTACCAAACTTGCATTTAATGTTAGATGACAAGGACACATAATATAGAAAGAGATATACAGTACGGGAAAGTAATATAACAATATTCCATGAAATCTATGATGCATGAAATGCTATAATACACATATATATTGGGGATGTGACTACAACCGACAAATCAAACTCATACAAGTTGTTAATGAATTAGTCTGATGTAGACCTCCTATCGATAAGAGAAGATTACCTACCAAGAGTTATCTACATCACACCTTATGACTCTGTCTTTTTGGTGTGATGGACACCTTCCTTACGATCATATCTTTTTAGAAGGATTTCCATATCACATCATATCATATCATATCAAAATGTGTAATCATTCCTTATGACTCCATCTTTACAATAATGGCTACCATATACCTATGCTGACACATAGTTCAAAGAAAGGGAGAGGACCCTTGGGCATAGCCTTTATGCCCCCTATCCATTTGGTGCTAAGTCAAACATCCCACAAGAATACTTATACATATACATACTTTCAAAAGAAGCATAAGTCATTTTAAATCATTTCAATGCCTTCTAGGGATCAAAAGCCAACCATATTTCATAATCATTCATACTTGGATTAAAAAGCTAAGTCATATTTCATGTCATATTTTTCATGCATAGAAATAGCTTATTCATATATGTATCAGAAGGGTTTAAATATCCGGAATGATAAAAGAGTCATATCATAGATATGATCACAATCTTATCATAACTTTAATCTTACTAAAATCATATACATAAACATAATTGGGTTTAACCCACTTCATAATTTTCATAAAATCTAATACATATGAATGCATATGCCATGAATTACGTGAATTTTACATGGGAAATATAGATTTAATATTAAATCAATAACACAATATGAAATTGAAGTAAATCAGTGTAATGACCTAGATGTTTTACGATTGCCTTGGAGCTTGGAATTTCATTTTTTGGGAGTTTTTGGACCAAGTGGCACTTCAAGAAGGACTAGACGGCCCGTATGAGGTCACACAGACCGTGTAGGGTCTCGTGAAGTTGTGCTTGGCCCTTAACGGTTGGTTGGTTCCAAAATGTGGTTATTACAAACTAAGACACACCATTTAACTTGGTGTTACACTTCATAGACCGTGTGGTGGGCCATATGGTGGCCTTGGCCTGAAGTCCCACCATTTTGGAACTAAGTGAGGTCACATAGACCATCACACTACTTATGTAATGCCTCACAGGCCAAGAGGGTGTCGTATGGGCATCTGGAGTAAAATCACTATCTCATAACTTTTCTGCAAAATTTCTCCAAGTATAGGCTTACGGGCAGTCACAGATTGTGTGACTTCACACAACCCCTGGAGCTCATCCGTGTAGTGAATATTGTGCTAAAAAATTCTAAGTATTACCCATGGTTCCAAACTTTCAAATTTCGCTTAAGTATGGGTATACGGGCACTCCACAAAGACCGTGGAAAGCTACTGGACATATACCCTCCATTGGGGTGGCTAAGGCAATTTTTCCATCTACTTTATTAAGGGCATTATCATAATTTAATTTATTCTAATGATTTTTGGGGACTTCCTATGCTATCTTAAAACTTACTAATGACCTAAACCCTATTCATATTCGTTTCCCCTCAATTCAAAACACTCAAAAACTCCTCTCAAGAACGTTTGTGGAAATTCAAGCTTGGGTTCAAGGCTAACAAATTTCTTCTTCAAATTTCTCATGGATTTTCTTCATTGGCTCTAGGTATGTGGGTTTAACCTTTGGTTCCTTTCTATCAAAGAGATCCAAAACATTTCTAGCACTTTTCATGAATTTTACTCACTTTAAAGTTGGATTTTGAATTGTCTTGCTCATTAAATTCAATTAATGTATGGGTTATACTTATTTGATGATTTTAAGTTGATTTAAACTATAATATGTTGAATTACATTGGATTTATAAAAGTATGAATATGCATGTTCCTTTTTAAGGCTTCTTTATGCATGAGTGATTATATTATGATTTTAAATGTGGATTTAATTATGTTTTCATTTGAATTTCATATTATATTATTGATTTTTGATTGAATCTCAATCACCTATGTTTTTTCCATATCATTCATGGCATTTGCACTCATGACGTTGGATTATTATGGATATTATGAAGTGGGTTAAGCCCAATTATGTTCTATGATATGATTTAGATAAGATATTGATTATGACAAGAATGTGATTAGATAAATATCTATGATTATGGCTCTTGAGCATTTTGGGTGTTTGCACCATCATGCTTATATCAATGGGATATTCCTATGCATGAGTATTATGACTATGAACTATGATTTTTTCATTTTTAGCCTAAGTATGAATTATTATAAATAGTATTTGGCTTTTAAGCCAAAGAATGCAGTGAAATAGTTTTAGAAATGATTATTGCCTCTTTTGAAAGAATGTATACCTATACCAATATGTATTCTTATAGGATGACAACTTAGCACCGATGGATTAGGAGCATTAGGGATATCCCAAAGGGCTCTCTCCCTTTTCTTGAACTATGTGCCTAGCGTAGGTTTCAATCTGAAATGGGCATTGTTCCCATAAGAAAAGTTTCCTTTAAAACGGGGGTTGTTCTCATAAAGAGAAGATATGATATGATATGACGTGATATGGAATATATGAAAACCCTATGAAAAATAGGTGTTGTTCCAATAAGTTAAGTTGCCTCATACGAATGGGTGTTGTTCCTGTAAGGTGAAGTATGGATTACCTTTGGCATGTAGACCACCTCTTTACCGATAAGGGGATTTAATTAGGATTTCAAGTAATAGCTCTCTTAGTCTTACATATGTCAGTTGAGGTCACATCCCCACTATATATATGAGCATCATTTGCACTTTATGTACTATGAATTTTATGGCATCTTGTTATATTACATTCCTCGCTATATATCTCCTTCTATATTATGTGCCCTTATCATCTAACATTAAAGTGTAGGTTTTGTAAGTTACATGCATTGCATCTCGCATACTTAGTACATTCAAACGTACAAACTCATACTCTTGTCTATATTATCTCACCATGTAGAGATCGAGGACTTTGATAATCCACCATATGATGCTTAGCTCAGATTTTAGGTTTGCTTGTAGTGAAGAGTCTTATCTGCCAAGGACGACTCACCATCCATCTAACTATGTTGTCTTTTATCTCTTATATTTACTATGAGGGTGATCTTGGGGTATGTCTTGGCCCTTTACCTATCTTATGTTAGAGCCATTATTGGACATCTTATAAAACTCCTTTATATTATATGCTAAGTGTTATGGTAGGGAATTACATTATGTTCTGGTTATCTATGGAAAATATTATGAGTTTGTCTATTACTTCTATGACTTGATTCATGATATGACATGAAAGATCCTAAGTCCCGAATTGCTCCCCCTCCTGCCCATAGCATTAGTCATACTTACCTGCCCTTTAGTCATTATATGTTATGTGTGATGTGAATTCATGCAAATCCCTTTCCCTAAGATATCCCCATAGCATGATTCCTACTTTCTCGTCTCTTAGAACAACAGGTTTACTTTTGAATGCACTTCCTAACAGATGAAATGTTGTTTGGATACATTGAGACTTGTTTAGGGACTTTCGGGTTCCCATTCTCTATGTCACACTCTTAGACCCTTGGTCTAGGTCATGACAGAGATGGTTGTGTTTGTAAATGATCCTTGGAGTCCAGCATGCCACGTTAAGTAGAGTCCTATTCATGGGTGTGAAGTGCACCATGCCTATGAGTGGGAGGCTATGATGACGTTCTAGGAATTATCTCACTTCTTCATTTCTCATGTTGTGCTATGAATAGTATGTTTCGTTTCCTTGTCTTTATGGTATCATTACTCCATTCCAGAAGGTGCCTCATGGAAGACCTCATCTACCAAAATCGGCTCCGACTAAGGAGGGTCAAGCACTACAAGGGCCTATGGATGAGCCTATTTCTGATGGTGAATTTTGGATGGCCTTTGCCATGCTTGCTAAGGTGGTGACTACTCAGATTAGGAAGGCCAATCTTCTTCGAAATCCTACTCCGGCTTCTAGAGTAAGCGATTACAACTGGATGAATCCTCAAGAGTTAGTTTGATCTAAGGTTGATGAGGATGCGCAGGAGTTCATTGATGAGCTCACAAAGGTATTGACTGTCATGGGTGTCACTTCTGAGGAGAAGGCTAGTTTTCCTATCAGTTGAAGGATGTAGCCTAGGTGTGATACACTCAGTGGTCTATGGAGAGAGTTTTTGGTAATGCTGTTAATTGGGGAGGGGGGGGAGTTTTAGCTTGCTTTTTTGGATCATTTCATCCTATGTAAGCTTAGGATGCCAAGATAACTGAACATATCAATCTCAAACAAGGGAATATGAGCATGACGGATTATTCCCTCAAGTTCACCAAGCTCTCCAAGTATGCTCCAGCACTTATGGCTGACTCTCGTGCAAGAATGCACAAGTTCATTTATGGTATCTATGACTTTCTTGTGAATGAATGTCAACTGCCATGCTCTTATAGGATATGGAAATTTCTATGTTCATGGTGTATGTCGAGAAGATAGAAAGGGAGAAACTCAAAGAAAGGAGGGTACTTTATCCTAAGAGGGCTCGCTTTGATTGTGGGTTATCAGGCTCTAGAGTTGGTGGTTTTGGTCGCTTCCAATAGGGCCAAGGTTTAGGCGCTCGGGTTGCTAATGCTAGGGTGCCTCCTTCTAGGAAAATGATTGGTGGTGGAAAGGGGTACCCTCTGAGTGGGAAGACCTACATAGGTGATTGTTGGATAGGTTTGGGTGCTTGCTTTGGGTGTGCCGATAAGAATCACAAGGTCCCAGACTATCCCAAGAATCCTAAAAGAGGTCAAGGTTAGGTGGCATAGGGTGGAAAAGGTCTGCACACAATTCCACAAGGTGGTGCCTCAAGGAATTACGGGTTTTTTTACTCTTCATTCACATCAGGAGATTGAGTAGGCTCCACACGTTGTGACTGATACACAGCAAGTCTTTGATTTTGATGCTTATGCTTTGCTTGACCCGGGTGCAAACTTATCTTTTGTGACTCCTCTATTGGCTATCAAGTTTTATTTTAGTCCGAAAATTTTGAGGGATTCTTTCTCAATTGATACTCTCGTGGGTGAATCTAATGTTGCACATAGGGTCTATGCTGGTTGTCCAATTTCTTTGTTGGGTAAAGTTTTCTCCTGTGATCTTATGGAACTTGAAATCTCTGATTTTGAGGTGATTCATGGGATGGATTAAGTGCATGCATCATATGCCATAGTAGATTGTAGGACCCGATAGGTCAAGTTCCAACGTCCCGCTGACTCCACTATAAAGGGTCAGTTTATTTCCCACCTTAAGGCTCGGAACATGATCTCCAAGGGGAATAATATCATATTATCAGTGTTAGTGATGTAGAGTCTAAGTTACCTACTCTTGAGTTTGTTTGGTGGTAAATGAGTGTTTGGATGTGGTCCCCAAAGACTTGCCCTATATTCCTCCCGAACAAGATGTAGACTTCGACATAGATTTTTTCTTGGATACTCAACCTATCAATATTCCTCCCTATCGTATTGAAAGATTTGTTGGGAAAAAGTTTTATTAGGCCAAGTATATCTTTGTGGGGTGCTCCGTTGTTATTTCTAGGGAAGAAATATAGATCTCTTCGGATGTGTATCAATTATAGGAAATTGAACAAGGTGACCATTAAAAATAAGTAATTGTTGCCTAGAATCGATGACTTATTTGACTAACTTCAAAGGGCTACTCACTTTTCAAAGATAGATATCTATCCTAGGTATCATCAGTAGAAGGTTAGAGAGTGTGATATTCCTAAGACGAACCTTCGAACTATATATGGGCACTTTGAGTTTATGGTGATGATGTTTGGATTAACTAATGCTCTAGCCATTTTTATAGATATTTTTAATTGGGTGTTCAATCCATTCCATGATAGCTTTGTGGTTGTCTTCATTGGTAATATCCTCGTTTATTCCCGAAGTGAGTAGGAGCACATGGATCATTTTAGGTCGTATCTACAAATGTTAAGGGAGGAGAAGTGCATACCAAGTTTAGCAAATGTGAGTTTTGGTTGGGTGAAGTTGGTTTTCTTGGTCATGTTGTGTCTGGTGATGGTATAATGGTGGATCCGAAGAAGACCGAGGCTATGAAGAAATGGCCTAGACCATTGAAGTTTTCTTTGGTTATTGGGTTATTATAGAAGGTTTGTTGAAGGGTTCTCATTGATTGCATCTCTGTTGACTAAATTGACCCAAAAGAAAGTTAAGTTTGTGTGGTCGGATGAGTGCAAAAATAGTTTCCAAACTTTGAAGGATCGACTTACATCAGCTCCTATATTCACTCTGCCAAATGGTTTAGATGGTTTTGTGGTATATTGTAATTCTTCACGGATTAGGTTGGGTTGTGTGCTTATGCAACATGGTAAGGTGATAGCTTATGCATCAAGGAATTTGAAGGTGCATAAGCGTAATTACCCGACTCATGACCTTGAGTTAGCGGCGGCGATATTTGCTTTGAAAATTTTGAGGCACTAATTGTAAGAGTGATATGTTGATGTTTTCACTGATCACAAGAGGTTGCAATGCGTGTTCACTCAAAGGTATATCAATTTAAGGCAAAGGTGATGGTTGGAACTCCTAAAGGACTACGACATGAGTGTTCAATATCATCCCGACAAGGCGAGTATGGTGGCTGATGCTCTTAGTAGGCTTCTCTGCGGAGTGTGGCTTATGTTGAGGAGGAGAAAAAGGAGTTGGCAAGGG
Organism: Solanum ossicruentum; assembly: GCA_025774065.1. Taxonomy (NCBI): domain Eukaryota; kingdom Viridiplantae; phylum Streptophyta; class Magnoliopsida; order Solanales; family Solanaceae; genus Solanum; species Solanum ossicruentum. Next base: position 27,273 of record JAOTQR010076828.1, read on the forward strand.
ATGTTCACCATTTGGCTAAGTTGGGTGTTAGGTTGGTCGACTCCAATGATGGTGGTATATATGCTCAAAATGGGGCTAAATCCTCGATAGTTGTTAATGTGAAGGCTAAGCAAGACCTAGATCCATCCTTGGTTGCACTGAGGAAATTAGTTGCCAAAATGAATATTGAGGTTTTCTTCTAAGGGCGAGATAGTATACTCCGGTGTTAAGATTGGTTATCTATTCCAAATGTGGATGATCTTAGAAAGGTGATCATGAGTGAAGCCCATAACTCTCATTATTCTATTCACCTAGGGTCTACTAAGATGTATCGGGATTTGAGAGAGGTGTTTCGGTGGCATGGTATGTAGAAAGACATAGCCAAGTTTGTTTCTAGATGCCCAAACTATCAACAAGTGCAAGTAGAGCACCAAAGACCAGGTGGGTTGGCTCAAGACATTGAGATTCCTACTTAGAAGTGGGAGGATGTGAATGTGGACTTTGTGATTGGGTTGCCTCAGACTTGAAAGCAATATGATTTCATTTGGGTATTGTCAGTTGGATAACTAAGTTGGCTCACTTCCTACTGATTAAAACTACATTTGGTGCCAAAGATTATGCAAAGTTGTACATCCAAGAGTTGGCAAGGTTGTGTGGTGTGCCTAGGTCTGTCGTACCAGATTGAGGTATCCAATTTTCTTCTCAGTTTCAGAGGTCATTTCAAAAGTGACTTGGTACTAAGGTCAAGTTGAGAACCAACTTTCATCCTCAAATCGATGGACAAGCCAAGAGGACGATTCGGACCTTGGAGGATATGCTGAGGGCTTATGTGTTAGAGTTCAAGGGTAATTGGGATGACCATCTTCCACTCACTGAGTTTGCCTATAATAGCATTGGTATGACACTATTTAAGGCCTTGTATGGTAGGAGATGTAGATCTCCGATGGGGTGGTTTGAGTTGGGAGTGATGGCTTTGATTGGCTCGGATTTGGTGATGAAGGCTATGGAGAAAGTAAAGTTTATTAGGGAAAGGTTGAAGACGGTCCAAAGTCGCCAAAAGTCCTATTCGAACATTAGAAAAAGGGACCTTAAATTCCATATTGAAGATTAGGTATTTGTGAAAGTCTCACCTATGAAGAGCAAAACGGGCAAGCTAAGCCCTTGGTGTATAGGCGCTTATGAGGTTGTAGAACAGATTGGGAATATGGCTTATAGGTTGGAGTTGCCCCCGGATTTGAGTTCTATCCACCCTATCTTCCATGTGTCTATATTGAGAAAGATGGTTGGTGATCATGGCACTATTGTGCCTTAGGAATGTATTAAGGTCGTAAGGAACTTGTCTTATGAGGAGGTCCGATAGGGATTTGGATAGACAAGTAAAATGACTTTGTAATAAGGATGTGGCTTCAGTGAAGGTTCTTTGGAGGAACGTGGGAGGCGGAGTTGGACATGATCAAGCGATACTCCTATCTTTTCCAATCTACTTAAGACTAAGGTACTAGCTTCTTCCTCTTCTAAGTTGTCCTAGTCTTTTCATTCTTGAGTCTCATGGCATGACATGCTTACATGTTCATTAAAATGATTTTTATGATTTTTGAATGGTTTTGATATGCACAAACATGAGTTTTAAGTACTTTATGGTATTTAAATGATGACCTATGCATTGTATTTTGTGGTTTGAAGTTTCATGTTCTAAGTCAAGCCTTTCAAGCCATGTTCTTACATATTTGGGGATGAATGTTCCTAAGGGGGAGATGATATAACGACCTAGGCATTGTACGATTGCATTGGAGCTTGGAATTTTGTTTTCTGGGAGATTTTGGACAAAGTGGCACTTCAAGGAGGATGACACGATTTGTGTAAGGTCATACGGACCGTGTAAGTCTCATGAAGTGGGCATTATCCTTTAAAGGTTGGTTGGTTCCAAGATGTGGTGATTAAAAACTAAGGCACGCCACACTTAGACCACTCAAGGTCTATGTGACACTTCACGGACCGTGTGGTGGGCCATGTGGTGGCCTTAGCTTGAAGTCCCACAATTTTGGGACTAAGTAAGGTCACACAACCCCTAACACGGCTTGTGTGATGCCTCACGGGCAGTGAGGGTGCCCGTATGGCTTTTGGAGTAAAAACTTTTCTAAGCATAGAATCACCGCCTCATAACTTTTCTGCAAAATTTCTCCAAGCATAGGCATACGGGCAGTCACATGGACCGTGTGACTTCACACGGGCCATGGAGCTCATCCGTGTAGTGAATTTTGTGCTAAAAAAATTCTAAGTGTCAATACATGGTTCCGAACTTTCAAATTTTGTCTATGTATGGGCATACGAGGACTCCACATGGATTGTGGAGTGACAAACTGGCCGTATACCCTCCAGTGGGGTGGCTGTGGGTAATTTTTCAATCCATTTCATTAGGGGCGTTTTCATAAATTTAATTTATTCTAATGTCTTGTTTGGACTTCCTTTGCTATCTCAGGACATCCTAATGACCTAAACCCTATTCAAATTATTCAAATTCATTTCTTGTCATTTCAAAACACTCAAAAACTCCTCTCAAGAACATTAGTGGAAATTCAAGCTTGGTGTTGAAGCCTCACACAATTCTTCTTCAAATTTCTCTTGGGATTTCTTCAGTTGGTCTAGGTATGTAGTTTTGATCTCTGGTTCCTTTCAACCAAAGAGACCCAAAACTTTTCTAGCACTTTTTCATGAATTTTACTCACTTTAAAGTTGGGTTTTCAATTTTCTTGCTTATTAAATTCAATTAATGCATGAGTTATACTTATTTGATGATTTTAAGTTGATTTAAAGTATAGTATGATGAACTAAATTGGGATTATGAAAGTATGAATATACATGTCCCCTTTTAAGGCTTGTTTATCTATGGGTGATTATATTATGATTTTAAATATGGATTTAATTATGTTTTCGTTTGAATTTCATATTATATTCTTGATTTCAGATTGAATCTTAACTACGAAAAATTTCCTCACATCATTCATGGCATTTGCATTTATGACATTACATTATTATGGAAATTATGAAGTGAGTTAAGCACAATTATAATCTATGATATGATTCTGATAAGATAATTGTTATGACAAGAATCTGATAGCATACATGTCTATGATTATGGCTCGTGAGCATTTTGGGTGCTTGCACCATCTTGCTTGTATCAATGGGCTATTCTTATGTATGAGTACTATGACTATGAACAATGATTTTTGGCATTTGAGCCTATGTATGAATTATTATGAATGGTGTTTGGCTTTTAAGCCTAATAATGCGTTGAAATAGTTTTGGAATGAATTATTGCCTCTTTTGAAAGCATGTATACCGATACATATATGAATTCTCGTGGGATGACGACTTAGTACCGATGAATTGGGAGCATTAGGGTTGTCCCAAAGGGCTCTCTGCCTTTCCTTGAAATATGTGCCTAGCAATAGTTCCTTAAAACGAGTGTTGTTCCCGTAAGGAAAGTTGCCTCTGAAATGTGTGTTGTTCCCATAAGGATAAGATATGATGTGATATGCTATATGTGAAAATCCTATCCAAAACGGGTGTTGTTTACGTAAGGAAAGTTGCTTCATACAAAATGGGTGTTGTTCTCATAAGGTGAAGTATGGTTTACATTTGGCATGTAGACCACCTCTTTACTGATAAGGGGATTTCATCGGGATTCCAAGTAATAGCTCACTTAGTCTTACTTATGTATGTTGAGGTCATATTCCCACTCTAAGTATGAGCATCATTTGCACTTGATGCATCATGAATTTCATGGTATCATGTTATATTACATTCCTTGCTATACATCTCTTTCTATATTATATGACCTTGTCATCTAACATTGAAGTCCAGGTTTGGTAAGTTACATGCTTTGCATTCGGCATACTTAGTACATTAAAATGTACTAATGCATACCCTTGCCTACATGATCTCACCATGTAGGGACCGAGGACTTTGATCATCCACCGTAAGATACTTAGCTCGGATTTCAAGTTTGCTTATGGTGATGAGTCCTATAAACCAAGGACGACCCACTATCCTTCTACCTATGTTGTCTTTTATTACTTATATTTACTATAAGGGTCAGCTCAGGGTATGTCTTGGCCCCCGACCTATCTTATGTTGGAAACATTGTTAGACATCTTGTAAAACTCCTTTATCTTATATGCTAAGTGTTATGGTAGGGAATTATGTTATGTTTTGGTTATCTATGGAATAATAATATGAGTTTGGCTATGACTTCTATGACTTGATTTATGATATGATGTGAAAGATCTTATGTACCGAATTGCCCCCCTCCCATAGCTTGAGTCATACTTACCTTCCCCTTAGTCATTATGTGCTACGTGTTATGTGAATTCATACTAATCCTTTTCCTTAAGTTATCCCTATAGTGCAAGTCCTACTTTCTCATCTCTTAGAACTATGTGTTTACTTTTGAATGCACTTCCAAACTGATGATGTGAGTTTGGATACTTTGAGGCTTGTTTGGGGACTTTGGGGTTCCTATTCGCCAGGTCACTTATAGACCCTTGGTTTGGGTTGTGACAGACATAGTATCAGAGCACTAGGTTTGTAAATGATTCTTAGAGTTCAACATTTCGCGTCAAGTGTAGTCCTATTAATGGGTGTGAAGTACACCATGCCTATCAGTGGGAGGCTATGACGAAGTTCTAGGAATTGTCTTACTTTTTGATATCTTACGTTGTGCTACGAATTGTATGTTTAGTTTCCTTATGTTGATGGTATCATTACTCAATTTCAGAAGATGCCTTGTGTAAGACCTCATCCACAAAGATTGGCTCCGACTAATAAGGGTCAAGCCCTACAAAGGCCTATGGATGAACCTATTTCTAATGGGTGAATTCCGGATGACCTTTTCCATGCTTTCCCAGGTGGTGACTACTCAGACTAGGCAGGCTAACTTCTTCGAGATCCCACTTCAGCTTCTAGAGTGAGGGATTTCACCTAGATGAATCCTCCGGAGTTCATTAGGTTTGAGGCTGATGGGGATGGTCATGAGCTCATTGATGAGATCACCAATGTGTTGAATGTCATGGGTGTCACTTCTTAGGAGAAGGCTGAATTGGCTACCTATTAGGAGAAGGAGGTTGCCCTGGTGTGTTACATTCAGTGGTCTGTGGAGAGAGTTTGTGGTAATGTTGTTAATTGGGAAGAGTTCAAGCTTACTTTTCTAGATCATTTTTTCTCACTTGAGGTTAGGGAAGCCAAGATGACTGAATTTATCAACCTGAAACAAGGGAATATGAGTGAGGGATAATTCCCTCAAGTTCACTAAGCTCTCTAAGTATGCTCTGATACTTGTGGCTGACTCTCGTGCAAGAATGCACAAGTTCATTTTTGGTATCTCTGACTTGCTTGTGATATAATGTTGCATCGCCATGCTCATATAGGATATGGATATTTCTAGACTCATGATGTATGTTGCACAGACTAAAGGGGAGAAACTCAAAGAGAGGAGGTTACATGATTAAGAGGGCCCATTTTAATGGTGGGTTCTACCGCTCTCAGGCTGGTGGTTTTGGTCGCTTCAAAAAGAGCCAACACGGGTTGCCAATGCTAAGGGGCCTTCTCCAAGGCATCGATTTGTGGTGGAAAGGGGTATCCTCTATGTGGAAAGTGTGAGAAGCCCCACACAAGTTCTTGTTGGAGGGATTTGGGTGCTTGCTTTGGGTGTGGTGATAGGAATCACAAGGTTGCAAATTGTCCCAACAATCCTCAGAGAGGTCAAGGTTAGGTGGCTTAGGGTGAACAAGAGCTCCACAAGTTGTTTCCCCAATGAACAACAGGTTCTATGATCTTTATACATGTTAGGAGGTTGCGGAGGCTCAAGATGTTATGATTGGTACGTTAAAAGTCATTGATTTTGATGCTTATGCTTTGCTTGACCCGAGTTCAAACTTGTCTTTTGTGACTCCTCTTTTGGCTCTCAAGTTTGGTTTAAGTCCAAAAATTTTGAGTCATCCTTTCTCAGTTTATATTCCAATGGGTGAATCTATTGTTGCACATAGGCCTATCGTGGTTGTTCTATTTCTGTGTTGCATAAGGTTTTCCCCTGTGATCTTTTGGAACTTGCAATTTTTTATTTTGATGTGATTCTTGGGATGGATTGGCTGCATGGTATGCATTTAACCAATCCATCCTAAGAATTATATCAAAATCCACCATGTCAAGCTAAACAATATCATAAGGTAATACTTTATGCAATATTGATATGGGACAACCTCGACAGATGCTTCTAGCAATAATGAACTCAGTAAAGGGGTCGACAGCTCAAAGGGTTCACACAAAAATTTCTGACACATATAAAGCTTGTTAGAAACAAAATGAGTAACGAAAGAGAGAGTAGAACCCAGATCCAATAAAGCATTCACATCATATTCATAAACCTTTAACATACCGGTAATAATATTGGGCACCTCATCCACTCCTTGCCTCCCTTGAAGGGCATAAAACTGATTATCACGTGGAGCACTCCCTTGTTGGCCTCATTACACCCCTTGATCAATATGAGCACCTTGTCTTGAGGACAACCATCTTTACCCTTGTTTTGAGCATAGGGACAATCAACAACCTTGTGGCACATCTTTCCACTCCCATAGCAATCATTCGAATCCCTTAATCATTTGCCACAGTGATTTCTTCCACATTTTGTGCACCTTGCAAAAGTAATCCCACCGTTGCCTGCTTAAGTTTTAGCGTTAGGTACCCTATCATTAGCAAACCTCTTATTTTGAGAATTGGAGGATCCTTGGCGTTGGAATTTGTGACCTTGTTAGAAAGGGCTACCCATAGCACCCTGAAAACCACCATCATATCGAGCCCTCTTGCACTCCCCACTCCTCCTCTTCCTAAGCTTCTCCCCTTCAAGTTACTCAGCATAAGTCACGAGCTGAGACAAGTCCATATCACCCAAAAGCATAGCAGTGCGACATTGTTCATTCACAAAGTCAGATACCCCTGACACAAACTTGTTCATCCTTGCCCTAAAGTCGGCAACCAAGTGAGGAACATAGTTCTAGAGCTAGTTAAACTTACAGGAATACTTCCTCATGCTCATGGAGCCTTTCTTGAGATTCATGAGCTCCATCAACTTTGTCTCTCTCAATTCAATAGGAAAGAACTAATTGAGGAAGGTGACTTTAAATTCCTCCTATGATATGGGATCATCATTCTCCCTCTCTAGCTTCCATTGGGTAAACAAAATTTTTACAACACCCTTGAGTTGATAGACCACAAGTTCCTCCTTATCCTTTGAACTCACCCCCATAGTAGCAAGCACTTTATATATCACATCAATGAATTCTTAGGGGTCCTCTTTCGTTTTGGAGCCATGAAACTTTGGAGAGTTCATCCTTGTGAAATCCCTCACTCTTGAAGATGGGGTGGGAGCATGAGGATCTTGGGCTCCTTGGTTCTATTAAGTGGTCATGGCTTGTGCCAACATGGAAATGACATTTCGATATTCGGCATCTGTGACCCCTTTTGCTTATGGAGCTTGGGGAACTGGGATGATTGGACCCTCCTCAGGTGTGAGAGCTCTTTGTGCAATTCTCCTTGGAGGCATAATGTAAAAGAGCAAGAGACCACCCATTAGGGAAAGGAAACCTTAATTTAAATTCTAAAGCACAACATAAGTGATAAAGAAGCGAACCATTTCCTAAAACACCTCATAGCCTCCTATTCATAGTTATGGCGCGCAAATTATGAACAAGACTATACTTGATGGGTTGTGTTGAATTTTTGAAGACCATTAACAAACATGGTACTCTGATACTAAGCTTTTCATAACTCAATCCTAGGTCCTAGATGTGTAACGACAAATGGGAACCTGAAGGGATCCCAAACAAGCCTCTTAAGTATACATAGCACGTCCTTGGTTTTGCGGAAGCATAATAGGTTAATAAGCATATAACACATAATTTCTAAGGGAAATAGGGCTTTGGACTCAAGCTATGGGGATTTTCTAGGGAAGAGAATAAGCATGAATCAGATAGCAAATAAGTCTAAGGTGCGGGTATGTATAACTCATGATATGGGGGCATTAGGGACTTAACACTTCCATCACATCAACAACATACACAAAGCATAGAGAGAAAAAGGGACTAAAGGGGGTCTTTAATTTTTACATAAACATAATATGAGTCAAGCTCATTAGATAAACATCCATATCCAATAACACCTCTAGTACGAGTGGAAGGAGTTCTATTACATCTCCTTGGCTTACCCTCAAAAGATAGAAATCCAAAATAGACATGTCTTAACAAAAGCATGAAAGTTAGTGGATTTGTCTCTTAAGTGGAGGACCCACCAGTAGTAGTCCTCAAAGTATTCGACTAGCCATGTTGAGGAAGAGGATGAAGAGGATCTTCGTTCCCTATATTATTAGGTTATGTAGGCGCAAAAATGTGTTAGTACTTGAAATTTACTAAGTATGGGGGGTGCAATGCAACAAAGGACATAAGCCATAATAATCAAGATTCATAACCATAATCATTAGACATAAGCTTAATATAATACGTATGATCTATGCTTAATTTAAAACATGCATGAAAAAGTCAAACTTTCATACTAGAGCATACATATGTTGGGGAAGACCCTAACCGACATATAAGACTAAGCGAGCTACTATTTAGAATCCAGATATTCACTCCACACCGAATAAAGGAGTGGTTACTTGCCAAGGTAAACTATGTTTGACCCCACAAAGTGGGTAACTTGTCCTAGTTTGATCCACTAGTAAAGTCCAGTAGGGAAATAATATAAAACTACAGTGGAACATAGTTAAGAGACCAAGACTTTATATAAGGACCCCTTGGGTCGATCCCCCCCTTAAGCCTCTTTAGTTTCTAGGTCTTGTCCCACAGAATACTTGAAATAATTATAAATTTAATCATAACTTGAATAACTTATAAAAACATGATAACATGGAATGAGTAGCTCATTCATATACTTGACCCTACACGTGGGCATATACCTTGTACTAGAGGGTTAAAACATTGTATAAACTTAACCCCTTCTTGTAGGCATAGCATTACATATGAGGGTAGAGATTGGTAATATGCTTGACCGCTTTATGGAGACATTATTCACTCACAAGAGGGTAGAATATAGTATGAGGGCTCATCATCTTGCTTACAAATCGTAGGAACTTTTCATGAGTTAAATACTTGCTTGGGAGACCATAATTTATCACAACATGCTTGTCTTGTAACTCATGCAATAATCATTCATCTACATAGAAATCTTGTCATGTAAATTTAGACAAACATGGCAGGTACATGTATATAGGCTTAAAATCATGCAATTTAAGAGTATAAGACAAGAGGGGAGTAAAAATCAACTCATTTTAAAGTCATTCAAATAAACCCACCACCATAGTATAAAACGCTCATTTTGGATATCATCAAATCTAACTAAAACCCATAAGCTCTTTCATAACTTTTCATAGCATCATAGAGCACATAACTTAATATCATAAAATCCATCACATTGTCAAACCCCATTGATGTTTAAGCATAATAACATAATTACTTGAAGAACTCTAATAGAAATCATGTGTACAGTTAATGCATAATAATGACATCGTATGCAAGAGTTAATAAAATATCTAGAAAAATTCATAAATTTCATGTAGTTAGAAAACAAGAATGGTTGGACTTAGGGAACGAAAGATTCCCACAATCAAACCCACATTCCTTGCTATCATTAGGGTGGCGGAAACCTTGGAGATGGAAGATTCAAAACCCTAGCTTGAACTCTTTGCTTGAATGCCTTGAAGAGCTTGAGAGACTTTTTAGGACTTAGGGTTTTTGAGGAATGAGTTGAAGTGAGGGTGTGAAGTGTGTATAAGGCTGGAAAGGGGTCATTTGAGACCTTAAATGACGTAGTTTGGACATAGGAAAATAGGAAAGGTCAATTTTTCCCCTTTTAATATCTTCCTGGATAGGTAAATGAGACCCCATTTATGGGCCGTAGAACATTCTACGAGCCTTAGATAGGCATTTCGTCTAATCGATTTTTACAACTTTCAAAAATCCCCTTCTCTAATTCACATTCTATGATGCAATCTATGACTCATAGAAGGTTCTAGGGGTCATCTGATAAGTCGCAGATTGAACTCTTGAAAGATTCCAATTTTCATCAAGTCTGCCTAGGTTCTACGAACCCATATACTAATCATGCTTCATCTTATGAGCCATAGATCCCTCGTAAAAACTGATATTTAAAATTTTCCAAAGCTTACTTTCTTGAACCTTTTCATAATCTCCATAGACGGGTTTTTACAAGTTCATAATAGTGTATTGAAATAATTCTAAGTAGAAGAGTGAATTTTGAATGTGGGAATGAAGTTTAGGTCGTATTAATGTCGTTAGATAACATACAAAGTCAAAAAAGACCATTAACAGAAATCATAATTACAAAAATGCTATTAATGAAACGAGTAGAAAAATTGTTGCCAGAGGTCCCATGGGAGGGTATACGGCCCGTGATAGGGTATACGGACCATTACTCCTCAATGATCCATCACTTAGAATAATTCTTGTTGATGAAGGTCCAAGACGGTAATTGCATACTTAGAAACATTGCACGCTATATCATTCAAGGCATTCCCCAAAACCCTCTCTAACACTTACCCAAATATTCCATCCAAAATCAAATGTCCCAAACTCATCTCCAGATCTCAAGAATTTCATTCAAGCTTCAATTTCTCATTCAAATCTTTATCAATGAAATATCCAAACTTGAGGTATGTGGATTTCAATAATTGAGTCCTTTCACCCATGGTGCCGAACCTTCCTTTTTATGTAAATTTCATATTTTCAAGTTGGATTATCTATGGTTATGTGTATTATGAAAGTAGATTATGAACTATGTTGGAGTTTTGATGAAATGTTAACTGTTTAAGCACGTTTTGAGCTATGAATCTATGATCCATTATGAGATTTGATGAGGGGTTTCAATGTATCACATGAGGTTATTACCAAGTGTTGGTGGGTTGATTTACATTGAGTTTTCTCCATGATTTCACTCTTGAATTGCATGATTTTGAACTAGCATTACACACCAGCTAAGTGTTTAATAAAATGATTGGTTAAGAATTCTTAAGCTATTGATGATCTATTGCATGACCTATCAGTCAAGTGAACTTATGATAATGAATGAAATGTATGAATGTAATGAGTTCATGATAAGTATCTATAATGTTGCAAGTTGGTCATACCTTGTTGGGGGGTGTTAAGCCCAGTCACCTTGTTGAGGGGGTGTTAAGCCATAATCACCTTGTTGGGGGGTGTTAAGCTCGTACTACCTTATTGAGGGGTAGATACCTCACACCTTTCAGGGGGTGGTAAGCCCATACTACCTTGTTAAGGGGTATGTACCTCAATCACCTTGTCGAGGGTGGTAAGCCCGTAGTACCTAGTTGAGGGGTATGTACCTCAATCGCCTTATCGGGGGTTGGTAAGCTCATACTACCTTGTTGAGGCATATGTACCTCAATCACCTTCCTAGGGGGTAGCATGCCTTGGAGTTCAAGCAAAGCTTGCTTGGGCTATATGGATATGGTCTCTTCCTACACATGTATTATGTTCTATATAGACATGTTTTACTTCAAACATTTATCATACATGCCATGTTACAAATATATTATCTCTTCTTTATGACTATCCATTTTGACTATGTTGCCTACCTCTTATTGTGTTGCATCTTACATACTCAGTACATTCAAACGTACTAACACATACTCTATTCCTACATGATGCTACCATGTAGAAACTAGAGTCCCTCATGATCATCCTCCTCGTGGATAGTTGGTCATCTTGAAGATAAGATATTGGTGAGTACTCAATTTCGGGGACACTAGCTTTGCACTCTTACTTTCATTATATCTTTATGTTGAACTTTAATACTCATAAGGGTGAGCCAGAAAATGTCTTGGACCCCGCCCAATCTATGCTAGAGGTGTTGTTGGATAAGTGATGTAATTATGTTTTGAGCTTTGACTCTTTATATTTTATACAGTCAAAGATTTCCCTTAGTCCCTTTTATACTTATTTATACTCTCTTGTTGTAGTTTAATGTCTTCCATGACCAAGGATGCGTAACTGATATGCTAAGAGGCTTGTTTGAGGTCCCTTTTGGTTCTCATTTGCCGTGTCACATCTGGGCCCTAGGCTTCAATCATGACAAACTTGGTATCAGAGCATTAGATTGTTAATGGTCCTCGGCATCCAACACACCACATCAATTAGAATCTTGTTCATGGTTGTGAAGTGCACTACAACTAGAAGTAAGAGGCTATGAGATGTTTTAGGAAATGTTTCCCTTCTTCTTGATCTATGTCATTCTATAGAAGTTAAGGTAAGACTTTACCCTTATGAGTGGTCTTTGTTATGCTATATCATACCTATTCTGAGAGGAAGAAGAGCTCGCACTCCTGAGGAGCAACCGGCCCCTCCCGCTCCTCAAAATGGGGGAGTATCCCATGAAGAGTTTCGGGATGCTATTTCCATGCTAGACTATGCCTTGACTAATCAAATCAACCAAGGGTCCAAGCTCCTCATGCTTCTACTTTATCTTCTAGGGTGACGGATTTTACAAGAATGAACCCACCGAAGTTCCATGGGTCTAAAGTGGATGAGGGCCCTCAAGAATTTATCGATGAGGTATACAAAGTGTTGTCTATTATGTGTTAGATCAGAGAAGAAAGGGGAGTTGGCGTCCTACCAACTCAAAGGGGGGAAAGTTGAAAAAGAGTAGAATGGTTAAGGCCAAGAGCGCCCGTTTTGAAGGTGGATTTGAAAATCCTAAGGGTGGCCGGTTTCCTCAAGGCCACAAGTTCTAAGGACAAAGGTCTTCAAATTCTCCTAATACAAGGGTTACTAATGATAATCAAAGATTCCAAAGTGAAGGTGGTGTGGTGTCTAACCCCATGCGCCAAAGGTGTGGCAGAGGGCATAATGGCCCATGTTTAAGGAACACTAATGCTTATTATGGCTATGGTGAAGTGGGGTATAATATAATTGATTGTCCTCGTAATCAAAACAAGGGTAGAGATGGTTTTCCAGACGGCCAAGTATAAATGTTGGTCCTAGAGGAAGAGGAGGCCAACACGAGGGTGCCCCAAGGCACAATCTGTTCTATGCTCTTCAAATGTGACAAGGGGTAGATGAGGTACTTGATATCATCACTAGTATGTTAAGAGTCTTTGATTTTGATGTGTATGCATTGATCGACTCGTGTGCCACTCCTTCTTTTGTTACTCCTTTTGTTGCCAAAATGTTTCATATTAAACTTGAAATGTTGTGTGAGCCATATGAAGTGTCTACTCCCATTGGTGCATCTATTGTTGTTAGAAGAGTCTATAGAAACTGTCCCATTTTTATTTTGCATAAAATATTTCCTTGTGATTTTGTTGAGTTGGATATGGTGGATTTTGATGTCATTCTTGGGATGGATTGGTTGCATGCATATTACGCTTCTACTGATTGTAGAATCCATAGGTCAAGTTCGAATTCCCTAATGAACCCGTCCCTGAGTGGGAGAGCCATGATGTGGTGGTCAAAGGCAGGTTTATTTCTTGCATTAAAGCCCAAAAGTTGATTTTCTAAGGGTCGTCTCTACTATCTTGTGAGGGTTAGGGATTCCAAAATCCTTTCTATAGAGTCAGTTCCTGTGGTGAATGAGTTCCTTGATGTCTTTCCTAATGAGCTTCCCAGTGTTCCTCCCGAAAGGAAAATAGATTTTGGAATAAACCTACTTCCCGATACTTAACCCATTTCTATTCTGCCTCACTATATGGCTTCTATAGAGTTAAAGCAGTTGAAGAAGCAATTGAGGGATTTGTTAAAGAAGGCTTTTCTTAGGCCTAAACAAACACCTTGGGTGCACGAATGTTGTTTGTGAAGAAGAAGGATGGTATTCTTAGAATGTACATTGATTACCGACAACTTAATAGGGTCACCATAAAGAATAAGTATTGTCTACCAAGGATTGATGATCTTTTTGACCAACATCAAGGGGCTACTCTCTTCTCTAAGATTAATCTTCAGTCTGGGTATCACGAAATGAAGATGAGGGAGTGTGACATTCCCAAAACAGCTTTCTGGACTAGGTATGGACACTATGAATTTGTGTTTATGTCCTTTGGATTGACTAATGCACCGACTATCTTCATGGATCTTATGAATAGGGTCTTTAAAGCCTACCTTGATTTGTTTGTGGTGGTTTTCATTGATGATATCTTGATTTATTCCCATAGTGAGGAGGAGTATGTTCTCATTTTAGGGTAGTGCTGCAAATCTTGAGGGAGGAGAAGTTTTATGCCAAATATGAAAAATGTGAGTTTTAGTTGAAAAACGTTGCCTTTCTAGTTCATGTGGTGACGGGGGATAGTATTAAGGTGGATCCTAAAAAGGAAAAGGTTATTAGAAATTGGCCTAGACCTTTGATCCTATCGAATATTAGAAGTTTCTTCGGCTTAGGAGGTTATCACCGGAGGTTTGTGAGTAGGTTCTCATCTCTTGCTTCTCCCATGACTAAGTTGACCCAAAAGAAATCAAAATTTTTGTGGACCAATAAGTGTGAAAGAGTTTCCAAACTTTGAAAGATAACTTTGTCTTTGCTCTTATCTTGTGTCTGCTAGAAGGATTAGAAGGGTTTTTTGTGAATTGTGATGCCTCAAGAATTGGTTTGGGTTGTGTTTTGATGCAAAATGGTAAGGTGATAGCTTATGCCTCTAGACAACTTAAGGTGCATGAAAAGAATTATCCTATCCATAATCTTGAATTGGCTGCCGTGGTATTTTGATTGAAAATTTGGCGTCACTAATTGTATAGGGTCCATGTTGATGTGTTTACAAATCATAAGAGTTTCCAACATGTGTTCACCCAAAGCAATCTCAACTTGAGACAAAGAAGGTGGTTAGAGCTACCTAAAGATTATGATATGACTGTGCACTATCACCCCGGTAAGGCTAATATTGTGGTCGATGCTTTGAGAAGGGTGTGTATGGGTAGCCTAGCTAGTGTTGATGATGACAACAAAAAGGTGGCTAGAGAAGTACATCGGTTGGATAGATTGGGAGTTAGGTTGGAGGACATTTTTCAATGGTGGTGTAGTGGTTGTTGATGTTTCCAAATCTTCGTTGATTGAGGAGGTGAAGTCAAAGCAAGATCTTAACCCCGCCTTGATAGAGTTGAAGGCCTTGGTGAGAGATGGTAAGTTGGAGGTTTTCTCCCAAGGTGGAGATAGTGCCCTTAGGTACCAAGGTAGGTTGTGTATGCCTAGTGTTAATGACTTAAGGGAGCAAAATCTTAATGAGGCTCATAATTCTTCCTACTCTATTCACCCCGGTTCTACAAAGATGAATAGAGATTTGAGGGAAGTGTTTTGGTGGGGTGGTATGAAGAGAGACATTACTAAGTTTGTATCCAATTATCACAAATGCCAACAAGTAAAAGCTGAACATCAAAGGCTGGGTGGCCTAGCCCAAGATATAGAGATTCATACTTGGAAGTGGGAGGAAATCAACACGTATTTTGTGGTTAGGTTGCCTAAGACTAGAAAGCATTTTGATTCTATTTGGGTTGTGGTAGATAGAATGACAAAGTTGGCTCATTTCCTATCGGTTAAAACTACTTATGGTGCCAAAGATTATGCTAAGTTGTTTATTCATGAATTCGTCAGATGGCATGGGGTGACTTTGTCTATCATATCGGATCGTGTTGCACAGTACATTTCTTACTTTGGGAGGTGCTTCCAAAGAGGTCTAGGTACCAAGGTTAAGCATAGAACAACCTTTCACCCTCAAAAGGATGGAAAAAGCGGAAGGAACTATCCAAACTCTTAAGGATACGATTAGATATTGTGTTTTGGAGTTTAACGATAGTTGGCATGAACATCTTCCACTCATTGAGTTTGCTTAAAATAATAGATTCAAGCATTGGTATCTCTCCTTTTGAGTCTCTCTATGGTAGACGTTATAGGTCCCTGGTTGGATAATGAGGTGGGGGAGATGGCCTTGTTAGGCCTGGATTTGGTTATGGAGGCCATGGAGAAGGTGAGGTTGACGAGGAAGAGTTTGAGAACATCCCAAAATAAACAAATGTCCTATGCCAATATGAGGAGGAGGGATCTTGAATTTAAGGTTTGTGATTGGGTCTATTTGAAGGTTTCACCCATGAAGGGTGTGGTTTGTTTTGGTAAAAAGGGTAAATTGATTCCATGATTTGTGGGTCCTTATAGAGTGTTGAAAAGGATTGGTAAGGTGGACTATGATTGGAGTTTC
This sequence comes from Solanum ossicruentum, assembly GCA_025774065.1. Lineage (NCBI taxonomy): Eukaryota > Viridiplantae > Streptophyta > Magnoliopsida > Solanales > Solanaceae > Solanum > Solanum ossicruentum. The sequence continues at coordinate 43,576 of JAOTQR010076828.1, forward strand.
CTAATGATATGAATATGGTTCATTCGGTCTTCCATGGATCTATATTGAGGAAGTGTGTGGGTGACCCAAGTGCTATTATGCCTCTAGATATTGTGGATGTTGTTGAAGACAATTTAACTTATGAATAGGTTTGGGTGGAAATTTTGCATAGGCAAGTGAAGAGGTTAAGGAACAAAGATGTAGCTTCCTCTAAGGTCCTTTGGAGGAACCAACAAGTTCACAGTGCCACATGGGAAGTCGAGGGGGACATGCAAAAGTGATATCCCTATCTCTTCCATTCTACTCAAGCTTAAGGTACTAATTTAAGTCCTCTATGTGATTTCATTCATAAGATTCAAACCTTATGTACCTCAATCGCCTTATCGGGGGGTGGTAAGCCCGTACTACCTAGTTGAGGTGTGTGTACCTCAATCACCTTGTCGGGGGGTGGTAAGCTCGTACAACCTTGTTGAGGGGTATATACCACAATCATTTTCTAGGGGATGGCAAGCCTTGGAGTTCAAGCAAAGCTTGCTTGGGCTATATGGATATGGTCTCTTCCTACACATGTATTATGTTCTATATAAGAATGTTTTACTTCAAACGTTTATCATGCATGCCATCTTGCTAATATATTATCTCTTGTTTATGATTATTTATTTTGACTATGTTGCCTCTCTCTTGTTGCAATGCATCTTAGATATAGAGTACATTCAAACGTACTAATGTATACTGTTGACACCCAATTTTTACCCTCCACAGTGTAAAATTAATCGTGAACCCTTATTTTTGTTTTAATGATTTTTAAACCATTATTTTCAAAAAAAAAAAAACTTTAACGGGCGCGTGAGGGCCACGCGCCCCAATTCCTTTTCTTTCTCCTTCTTCTTCTTTCTCCCTGACAATCCCCTTTCCCCCATTACCCTGCAGACCTCCTTCACCTTCTCCTTTCCATCTTTTTCTTCTTATCTGCAAATCACAAAAAAAAACCCAAACCCAAACTTTCTCCATTTCTATTTCGTTCAACCTTCCGTTTCTTCTTCTTCGTCTCCGTTTTCCCCAAAACCAAAAATCCTAAAATCAATGGCAACCCGACAACTCTTCTTTTTCTCCTCAACATTCCACTTAACGATCTCTTCTTTAGATTCTTTATTACGCAATTGACGGATAAAGGTTGAAATGCAATGATTTCTAAGATTCGAAATCCAAATTTCGAATCAAAATTCCCCACAATCTGCCGTCGGTCACATGTACCCTTTCCTTCAAATTCAGAATTGATCCGTTGGAAGCTAAAATCATACCCTATTTAATCTCTCATCTTCTTTAGTTTGAGGCGGCAGAGGATAAGGGGGATGGAAATCAAAAAACACTAGTGGCGGTCGATTGTAGAGAGATAGCCATCGACATAACAAGAATCCAAAAAAATCGAGCAAAAACTACCAGATATTAATTATTTTTGGTTTCAAAAACCTCAAATCAATTCCCAGAAACTTGTCAGAGTTCTTGTTCGAAGCAGAGAAATTTGAATCTTTGGTGGTGTCGAAGCTTCGTCGATCTCATCGTCCCCAGTTCGCTGCCTCGAAAAAAGTAATACTTTATCTTCTCCCTCATGTCGAGTTTCAGAGATTGTGGTTAAAATTGTTGAAGGCGCCGCGAAGTTATTTTGTGTGTATTAGCTAATTTCTCACTTGAAATGCTTGGTTCGAACTGGATAATATTACTAGTTGCTATTGATGTCCTGCATACATTTGGTTTGCTGACTGGAATTCCCCTGTTATAGTGAGTGGATGCGATGTTTGGTTGCTAAGTGTTGTTGTTAGCTGTCGTTAAATCGTTCTTGGTCTCGTCCAAGTCCAAAGGCCGGCATTACCTAGTGATTTCGAGTCATTTTTCAAATGTAGTATTATTGAATGATTTCGTTCTCATGTTTCTGTTCGTTGACAGTTGAGCTTAAAATTGGTACTGATTGCTGCTAATACTCTTTTTGCTCACTGTTAAGTAATTAAGAGTCAAAACGGTGCTAAAACGGTTTTTGCATCTCAAATACATGCTGTAACATTCAATCTCTATTTCTGTGGTTGTTTTGATGTATGCTGTCATCCATCTTTTCTCTGTTGCTGTTTAGATGTTGTTTGGCCTATTTGGAGTCTTGTTGAGTCTCAGATGGAATACAACTGGGGATTTCCTCAATATATTTTGGTCCAGATTCACTTAGTGTTTGAGGTTCTGATACATTATAGCTTGTCATTTGAGTTTTGTTTTCCTGTCTTTAAGTCACAAGCATGTTAACATACGAACATAGCCCAGTTCATT